>LVTN01001608.1:29135-40081 GCA_001649415.1 Musa itinerans
GAATCCTTATCGTAGACCCTCTGCTCTCGCCTATAAAAGGACAGGACCTCTAAGGGGTTGGGTAAGCGTTACGTTACGTACAGACGCACCTCTCCGTTGAGGGATTCAGTTATTCTCCTCGACTCTCTCCCCAAAACCCTTCCCCCAAAATTCCATCGATCTGTGAGGGTCCTGTGAAAGGATAGGAAGAGAGGAGAAAGGGTCTACTCTCCTTGCACTCATTTAGATTGCGCGTGATTGGATTAAAGACGGTCGGATTAAAGACGGTGCTTGCAACTATCTTGGATTAAAGACGGTGCTTAGCAGATCAACTGGATCTCTGAACATATGACATCAAAAGGTACGCATCGTATAATTAGATCTATGCATTTGATTTCATCCTGGCATATAGGTTATTTCCGCATTATTGACATAGCATAATTATAGATTTTATGCTTACACTTAGTACTATCATACTTCCGTCAAAAGAAATCGCTTCCAATTTTCTTAATGGAATTATTGGCTGTTTTAGGCATCCAAAAGGGAATGAACTCTAGAAGAAAGTAAGACCAAGTTAATTAAAGCAACTCTACTAACCAATGAGAGCTTAAAGCCTATCTAATTACCCAATTTATTATTAATTCATTGGGAGATATAATCATAAGAAGATTTACTAAGGAGCCTACGAGGGGTAATAAGAATGCGAAGTATTTGAAAGAAAATATATCTTCTCTGACCTTGAAGAAATTATATATATCAACGTGTTTATCCCCGTGGGTAGCTAGAGGAGTAAATATTTTATATTTCTTTATATTTAACTTTTGATTGGTGAGAGACTCATATATGTGAAAGGTATTTTTGATTATCTCAAAAGATTTTTTTTTGTTAATATTGAAAGTAAAAAGAATATCATCTACATGCATTTGTTAAATTCAGTATCTACAATGAAAGTTGAAAGGGTTTAGTTTACCCAAGTTTATGCCTTCGTTAAGAATAAAGGCACCGAATAATAATGATATACCCTTATGTAATGCCAATTATAAATGTTAATCTTATCTTCTTATGTAATGATAATTATAGAATTTTTACCCAAGTTTTAACTAATGAACTAAAATATTTTTTAAATTAAACAATTTCTAAATAGCGTTCCTTTATCTTGAGCCATGGTATTTATGAAAATATATTAATTTCTCAGGAGCTAGTCAATTTCTTTTAAATTCTAAAAATATATATTTATTAAACCTGGCTTGGAAAAGGCCTTTGACAAACTTCTTTTTGGGGATTTTTTTTAACATACCATATATTATGCATATATCTTTATTACTTCTTGCATGCTAAATGGTTACCTTCATCCTTTTGGGTTCTAGGTGGATTTACTATATAAATACCCTACTCCTTATTCCATATGTACCCTATATGTATGATTAAAGTAGAATATCATATTTTATTTTTTATTATTACTATTGATAGGAGTGTAGCGGAAAGTAGAATCTTAAAATTAAAAACATACTAACTTACTGAACAAAATGATAGGGTTTCATTAGTACCTAAAGTTTTTAACACCTATATATAGTTATAATCTTTAATCAACAAAAAAATATACGTACGTAATATGTTCAAAAGTTATACTCATACAAATATCCATAGGTCAGTATTTATATATGCTCTAGCGTGAACTTACACGTATTCACTTTTCTATCCAATCACTTGGATAAAGTATTAGTATCTTTACTTATAAAATAAGATTTATAGTAAGTGTAAGCCTTTATAGTATTTTTTAGGTAAGCATATATCATGTCATATTATAATATTTTAAAATTATCGGTATAAGATTTTTAATGGTAAACACTTCATTCTATGACTTCTTTAGTGAGCATAACTATACAATATAGTATATGCAAAATAAAGAGATAAAATTCTATGTCGAAATAATTTAAAATGCTTATATGCACATGTATGAAGCATAGTAAATTTATGAACTTTTATGCCCTATATTATAACATATACGTGCCCTTTCATATTGTAAGTCATCATAATATATATGTGCACTCTTATACTGCGCATCATAATATATATATATATGTATTCTCACACTGCACGTCATAATGCATACGTGTACTTTTACATCGAACGTCATAATATATATGTGCACTCTCTCATCACACGTCATAATATATACATGCACTTCTACACCACATGTCATAATATATATATGCATTACACATCGTAATATATCCATGCCCTCCTACACCACATGTTATAGAAAACACATAGATTCACACACCGTACGTTATCATATATATATATAATATATTTTTATCGTAATTGATATATTCTTATACTTACAAAATATATACATTTACATCTAGCTCACGCCTAGCTCATGACAATTATATCATTCGAAACATGCTATTCAAAATATATTATGAATATTATAATTTATACGACCACTATTTTATAGTGAATTAAACTTATACTTTTATGATTGAACTAAAAAATAAAGATGCCAATGAAAGACTATGTTCCTTAATGATCCAGTATACTAGGGAGCGATATACCTATCAAATTGTAAACAAAGGTCATAAGATGTGTTAATTAAAAACACTACCTACTGAAATATTGATTTATAATAATTTATTATAATAACTCATAGAAAAAATTTGATAAAATCTCTTATAAAATAAATTATACTTAACTTAAAAATTCATCTAGATTTCACTATCAATTTTTTAACAATTCACTTCAAAATCAAATGAATTAGTTAATATCAATTAAACTATTGTATCATTCTATGAAGAAATTTTACTTCACCATTCTAGCTAATTAAATGATATTATTATGAAATTTTATAGAAAATCAAGAGACATAAAACTAAATTTTGAAGCTAAACTATCCTACTAATTTAATGATTAACACATTCTGTTCTGCTGAAACTGGGTTAGGTTTGTTTGAATTTTTAAACCTTATATCTTGGTGCACATAGGTGATATTCACTCAATTCTAAATCTTACATAATCTTTTAAAATTTATCAAAATAATAAAACCTAATCATATCCCTAAGGGGGTCAATATAGCTCGAATAAAACTTTTTAGAAAATAAGAGATTTTGAGTATCTTAGATTGTGATAGTAATAACTCTATGCACCAACCTCAAATTAAAGTTATATTAGAGGATTTATAATCATAAAATATTTATACAAAACATATCTAAAAAATTAAATATTGATTCAAAATTTAGGTTACTTAAAAGCAACTAAAAATATTAGTCTATAATCAGTAAAACTAAAACCTTGATTATAGCAAATAAATAATTGAGTTTTTCTTACCTTAATCTTCCTTAGAGCTAGGGTTTTCTAATCTTCATGAGAAAAACTGAGAGAACGATTAAAGAAACAGAGAAAGGGTCATGGGTTACCTAATTGGTAAACAGAGATTAAAATAAGATAGACATACTGAAGAGGTTACCTTAAGGTTTAGGGTCAATCCCATTAGACTTTATTTTAAGTTTTTTCTTCTTTTACTAATATAATTCTAATATTGTTGCAACTTCAATTGAGTATAATTTGTTAGGAACGAGTCGACACTAAGAGGGGGGGGTGAATTAGTGCAGCGGTAAAAACGTCGATTTCAGAAAATATTCATTCGTTGAAAACCGATTGGAAAGATATTAACTTAGAAGCGTAAGGAAGCGTAATGAAAGTAATAAGAAGGTAAAACAGTTTGCAGGAAAGGTAAATTGCTCAAAAGGAAATGCAAACCGATTTTATAGTGGTTCAGTCGTCGTGACCTACATCCACTCCTGATTCCTCTTTCGTCGAGGCCACCAACATCAACTAACGGTCTTCCTTCAATGGGTGAAGACCAACTACCCTTTGACACCTCTTATCTCCTTTTCAAAGGTTTATTAGACAATCTTTTATAAGCACTCACTCATCTCTAAACAGAATTCTAAACTTAAGCTAGAGGAGGGGATCTCTCAAATAATTGTAACATCGTTTTCTCACTTTTAAGTTCTTTGTGCTTGTGTATGTTAACCAAGGATAAGAGGGGTATTTATAGGCCTCAAGTGGATTCAAACTTAGAGCCTAAAAATGTCTATCCCGGGTCCTCCGGGTATTGGCGGTACCACTGCTTGTGCTAGGCGATACCACCGCCTACAACACTGACACTGACACTAACACTGAGCGGTACCACTGCCCAGTCTGGCGGTACCCCCACCTAGTCTGGTGGTACCACCACCTGACAGTGTCTCGGAGACTACGTTTGGGCGGTACCATCGCCTAACATAGTCTCGAATACTGTGCCATGATGGTTTCACCTATTTGGTCATTGTTTGAGCCTTTCACTTGGCCCAACATAGCCTAAACTTGGGTCCAATTGACTACTAATTGAGTTGGCTCAATTCCAACCCAATTATGTGCTAACTACGAATTTTAAGACATTTACTAAGCTAAATAAGTTTGTAAGTCTAGGTTTCTTCCAGCGAGCTTCCAGTGATCTTCTTGCGAACTTTCGACAATTTCTCGATAATGTTCCAACGAACTCCCGATAAGCTCCTGGACTTCACGATGATCTTCTTGGCAAGTTCCGACGAGCTTCTTTGGCAAGCTCTTGGACTTCTCGGTCAATTCTGGTAGAACTTCCGACGAACTCTCGAACTCCCAATGAAATCTCATTCTTGACTCTAGGACTTCATTTTGCTTTATGCCTTGATCGCTATCATAGTTAATCTTGCATACTAAAAACCCACTTCGATCTAGATAATTATTACAAAGCTTGAATTAAGTATTGTCCGGCATGTCATTGGTTTATCGATGCTTCGTTTGATTCTTCGACGCATCATCCTCTCTTGTAACCTATTGCCCAATCGGCTAGTTGACCTCCGCAACTCCAATTTCCTTGGCATAATATCCACTCTTCTTAGCCCGAAGCCTAAACCTATGGCCCGAAGCCTTCTATCGATATGTCGACTGATCCTTCGGCGCGACGTCCAATCTTTTAACATGTTTTTCTATAGCCCAATATGATTCTTCCTGCTTTAATTGTCTCTCTCTCTGATCGAAGCTTCTTGCGTCACTTAAAACACATATCAAATCATAAACACTATCAATTGGTTTCATCATCAAAATCCGAGATTCAATAATCTCTCCCTTTTTGATGATGACAACCAATTGATGACGGCGTTAACCTTAACTCCCCCTATCAATATGCCATATTGATAGAACCTTGAATTCAAATTGAATTCAAGTCAAAGAAAAATTAATTATGAGTACAAGTAACATGTTATCATAAAATCATGCATAACATCATCATACTTCTCCCCCTTTGTCATCAACAAAAAGGAGAAGTGCATTTAGCAAGTTTCAAATCATTGCATTATAAATCTCAAGTTTTATCATCATGCAAGTTTGTAAATTTTGTTAGATGTGCAAGTTAGCATGTTTTGCTTCTTAAGATAGGCAAGATAACACTTTTGCTTCTCTTGAGATTGCAAGTTAGCAATTCTTGGTGATGTTCAAGATAGTAAATTCTACATCATGCAAACTAGCAAAATTTGCTTTTCTTTGCGATGTGCATGCTAGCAAATCTTTCTCTTTTGAGGTGTGCACACTAGCAATTCTTTCTCCCCCTTTGTCATTGTAAAAAAGAGGGGAATAACAATACAATGATATAATTCATTTTCCTTTACATCAATTTTCAAATTATGCCAAAGACAAAGTGTCATTCTAATTTTAATATGTCATAATTGAAATAAACCTTGAATTCAAGTCAAGGAAATTTTAATCATGATTCATATCTTATGCAATACATAATATATATCATCATAATAAAATCATAAGTATTGCATGCATCATTCTACATCATAAATATTTTACATCATGATAGTATCAATTTGTTAAATTATATTACATCCTACCATGCATGATCATAACTTTTCATTTGTATGCATCAACATAATATCATGAGTATTTCATGTTTTTATATCATCACATGAAGAATATCAAGAAAATCTTCGTGATGAAATATACTTCATAAATATAAGAAATTTTTTATAATAAAACTCAAGTCATAAACCTTAAAAGATGACTGGTAGCATATCATGGTTTATTAGAATAAGTCTTATTTTTAGTGAATACAAAAAAGAATCATAGGAGATTAAATGATATAATATCTTGATTTATGCATAAGAAATCTCAAGTTATAAATCTTGAAAAATCAAGATAAAGCTGGTTCAAATTCAAATCATCAAATCAAAATTATTTTTAAGAGATTCATAAAAAATATATAGATAGATTGATTAATCTCTCCTTTTTGAAAAATCGATAAAGTAAAGAAATTTTTTAAGGAGAAATATTTCCTCTTTTTTGTGTTTCAATTCATATGATTGATTTTATATAAGCATGCTCAAATTTTTATGCCAAATAAAAACAAGCATCAACATTTAAAATAAAAAAAAACTTTCATTACGGTAAAGATCGATAATCCATAAATCATAAGAATCATCATGTATAATTTTGAAAGATAAACTCATTAAGCATGATTTCAAATCATCATTACTTTATTTCCCCAAGCATGATTTTATAAAACATTTTTAATCAACATCATTTTGTTTGTTGTAGTAATGCATTTTCCTTCTTTGCATCAATGATTCAATTATATCATGAGATATACAAATCATAAATACAAAGAAGTCATATCATAAAAGATATAAGATCAAAAGTGTAACATGTAATTCCAAAGTATAAAATTTCAAATCATTATGCATCATCATCAAGTATGATTTCATTGAACATAAGGCATCTTAAATCAAAATCGAAAAGCAATATGGAAATCAACATGATACACATTATTGTTTCTTAAATACATACATAAGATTAATCTTATTAGGTGTACAAGCATTAGATTAATATTTTATTATATTTTCATAAAACATGCAATTGTCATTATCATTTTCAAAATTAGCTAGAAAAAGAAAAGCATAATCCCCAATTTTTTGCATTGCATCATTAAACATACAATTTTCAAGAAAAAAAAATAATTTTTCTAGACTAAATTAAAAATAACTCATGAAAAGCATCAAGTAATTTCAAAGTAAACTAAGGGGATTTTTCTAAACTAAATTAAAATAACTCATGAAAGCTGTTAAGGTGTAGTTTGCCACCTCGTCTTCGGATGAGCTCGATTTGTCCCAAAGTGCTTCCTTCTTCTTGCGTTCATAGCAAATAGTTGCATTCTTTTTAAGTTTATTTTTGTTCTTTGATTCTTGTTTTAAGAACTTTCTAAGTTCTATTGTGAGAAGTTTAAGTTCATCATCACTTGAGCTTTCGCTCGAGTGGTCTTCTTTTATTTTAAGTGCAAAATCCTTCTTGTTCTTGGAAGGTTGTTCTTGAGTTCTTCATGTGTATTACATGTCATTTCATAAGTCATCAAAGACCCAATAAGTTTTTCAATCAGATAATGGTTCAAGTTCTTTGATTCTTGTAATACCGTTACTTTTGAATCCCAATTTTTAGAAAGTAATCGTAAAACTTTATTCACAAGTTCAAGATTCGAAAAGCTTTTGCCAAGAGCTTTTAGACTATTGACGATATCTGTAAAACGGGTGTACATGTCTACAATAGTCTCGCTTGGTTCCATTTGGAATAACTCAAAATCACACATCAAAATATTTATTTTAGAGTCTTTAACTCTATTAGTGCCTTCATTAGTGATTTCGAGTGTGTGCCAAATGTCAAAAGTTGTTTCGTAAGTAGAAACCCGATTGAATTCATTTTTGTCTAAGGTACAAAATAGAGCATTCATAGCTTTAGCATTTAAAGAGAAAGTCTTTTTCTTTAAATCATTCCAATCATTCATTGGAAGAGAAGACTTTTGAAAACCAAATTCGATTATATTCAATAAATCGAGATTCAATGAAAGTAAGAAAACTCTCATACGAGTTTTCTAATAAGTGTAGTCCGTCCCATTAAACATGTTGAATCTCAGATTTTGATGATGAAACCAATTAATAAGTATTTATATTTTAATCTATGTTTTGAGTGATGCAAGATGCTTCAATCTAGAAGAGACAATTAAAGTAGGAAGAATCATGTTGGGCTGAAGGAAAATGTGTCAGAAGATTGGACGTCGAGCTAGTGGATCGGTCGACATATTGACAGAAGGCTACGGGCCAAGAAGAGTGGATATTATGCCAAGGATATCGGAGTTGCAGAGTCAACTGGCCGATTGGGCAATAGGCCGTAAGAGAGGACGATGCGTCGAAGAATCAGACGAAGCGTCGAGAGACCAATGACATACCGGACAACATGATTAATACTTAGTATTAATTGTCTAGATCGAAGTGTGTTTTACAAGCACAGGATTAACTATGATAGCAAGGCATGAAGCAAAATAAAGTCCCGGAGTCAAGAATGCGATTTCGTTGAGAGTTCGAGAGTTCGTGAGTCCGGATATTCGTCGGAAGTGCTGCAGGAACTAGTTGAGAAGTCTCGAAGCTTGGCAGAGAAGCTCGTCGGAACTCGCTAAGAAGATCGTTGTGAAGTCCAGGAGCTTGCCGGGAGTCCGTCGGAACATTACCGAGAGATCGTCGGAAGTTCACCAGCAGATCGCCAAAAGCTCACCGAAAGAAACTAGACTTACGGACTTGTTTAAGCTTAGAATTATGTCTTAGGAATCGTTGATAGTACGTAATTGGATTTGGATTTGGGCCAACCCAATTAGGGGCTAGCTAGGCCCATGTAAGGACTATGTTAGGCCTAATGAGAGGCCCAAACAATATCCCAAGTGGTGACACCGTCGTGGCATAGTCTACGAGACTATGTTAAGCGGTGGTATCGCCCAGACACAGCCTCCAAGAGGCTGCAGGCAGTGGTACCACCCAGTGCAGTGTCAGTGTCAGACTTACACTGGTGGTGGTACCGCCTAGTGCAGTGTCAGTGTCACGTGCCCAAGAAACCCGGGATAAGATGTTTTTAGGCTCCAAGTCTGAATCAACTTGAAGCCTATAAATACCCCTCTCATCCCTGGTTAACATACACAAGTAAGAGAGTTTAAAAGTGGAAAAATGCTAGAGAAATCTCTTGTGAGAATCCTCCTCTAGTCTAAGTGTTAGAATTCTGTAAGAGAGGAGTGAGTGCTTGTAAGGGTTGTCTCCTAAACCCGTGAAAAAGGAGAAGAGGGGTGTAAGAAGGAGGTTGATCTTCGCCTATTAAAGGAAGATCGTTAGTGGATGCCGGTGGCCACGACGGAAGAGGAATCGGAGGAGTGGATGTAGATCACGACGATCGAACCACTATAAATCAGTTTGCATTTACTTTTTGCTATTTATCTTAATTGCAAACTGCCTTCCTTACTTTACATTGTTAGGATCGAGAGTCCGTGGTCGGCACTAAGAGGGGGGGGGGGTGAATTAGTGCAGCAGTAAAAGTTACGTCTTAAAAAAATTTCATTGCGATTAAAATAGTTTCCGACGTAAAATTGTTTCGTAAAGATGTTAACTTTGAAAGCGTACGGAAACGTATTTGATGTAATGTAGGGAAGGCAATTTGCAGTTAAGATAAAGAGCATAATGTAAATGCAAATCGAGATATAGAGTGGTTCGGTCAATCTGAACCTACATCCACTTTTGGCTTCCTCCTCCGACGAGGTCACCGACGTCCACTAGAGGCCTTCCTTCAATAGGTGAAGGCCAATCACCTTTTATACCCCTCTTCTCCTTTTACCAGGTTTAGGAGATAACCCTTACAAGCACTCACTTAATCCTCTCTCAAACTAGTTTAACACTTTAGAAGAGAGAGAGGAGATTATATAAGATTTCAACAACGTTTCTTTGCTTTTAGACTCTCTGTGCTTGTTGTCTTTAACCAGGGATGAGAGGGGTATTTATAGACTTCAAGTTGATTCAAACTTGGAGCCTAAAAATATCTCATCCCGGGTTTCCCGGGCACGGGCGGTACTACCGCCTGCGTTGGGCGGTACCACCACCCAGTGTCAGTCTGACACTGACACTATCCTTGGCGGTACCATCACCCAGTCTAATGGTACCACCACCTAGGGTGCTGTGCTGGGTGCTACCACCGCCCAGACTAGCGGTACCACCGCTTGACATAGTCTCAAAGACTGTGCCACAACGGTGAGACTTCTTGGGGCACTATTTGAGCCTCTTATTAGGCCCAACACAGTTCTTACATGGGCCTAGCTGGCCCCTAATTGGGTTGGCCCAAATCCAAGCCCAATTATGTGCTAACTACGAAATCCTAAAACATTTGCTAAGCTAAACAAGTCCCTATGTCTATCCTTCCGGCGAGCTTTCGGCGAACTTCCGGCGAACTTCCAATGATCTCTCGACAATATTTCAACGGAATCCCGGCAAGCTCCTGGACTTCACAATGATCTTTTTGGCAAGTTCCAACGAGCTTCTCTAGCAAGCTCCGATACTTCTCGGCTGGTTCTGCTAGAACCTCCAACGAACGTTTGGACTTCCGACGAACTCTCGAACTCCCAACGTGATCTCGATCTTGACTCCGGGACTTCATTTTGCTTCATGTCTTGCTATCGTAGTTAATCCTGCACATGTAAAACATACTTCGATCTAGACAATTAATACTAAGCAATAATCATATTATCCGGCATGTCATTTGTCCCTCGATGTTTCGTCCGATTCTTCGGCGTATCGTCCTCTCTTGCGGCCTATTACCCAATCTGCTAGTTGACTTCGCAACTCTGATATCCTTGGCACAATGTCCTCTCTTCTTGGCCCGAAGTCTTCTGTCAATACGTTGACTGATCCACCGGCCTGACGTCTAATCTTCTGACATGTTCCTCCGGCCCAATATGATTCTTCCTGCTTTAATTGTCTTATCCTGATCGAAGCATCCTATGTCACTCAAAACGTAGATTAAAATATAAACACTTATTAATTGGTTTCATCATCAAAATACGAGATTCAACAATCTCTCCCTTTTTTA
>LVTN01001608.1:43453-58338 GCA_001649415.1 Musa itinerans
GCTCTCTCAAACTAGTCTAACACTTTAGAAGAGGGAGAGGAGATTACACAAGATTTCAACAGTGTTTCTTTGCTTTTAGATTCTCTGTGCTTGTTGTCTTTAATCAGGGATGAGAGGGGTATTTATAGGCTTCAAGTTAATTCAAACTTGGAGCCTAAAAATATCTCATCCCGAGTTCCTCGGGCATGGGTGGTACCACCGCCTAATGTCAGTCTGACACTAAACACTATCCTGGGCGGTACCACCGCCTGACACAGTCTCGAAGACTATGCCACGATGGTGAGACTTCTTGGGGCATTGTTTGGGCCTCTTATTGGGCCCAACACAGTTCTTACATCTAATTGGGTTGGCCCAAATCCAAGCGTAATTACGTGCTAACTACGAAATCCTAAGACATTTGCTAAGCTAAACAAGTCCCTATATCTATTCTTCTAGCGAGCTTCCGGCGAACTTCCGACGATCTCTCGGCAATGTTCTGACGGACTCCCGACAAGCTCCTGGACTTCACGACGATCTTCTTGGCGAATTCCAATGAGCTTCTCTAGCAAGCTCCGATACGTCTCGGCTGGTTCCGCTAGAACTTTTGACGAACGTCCGAACTTCCGATGAACTCTCGAACTCCTAACGTGATCTCGATCTTGACTCCGGCACTTCATTTTGCTTAATGTATTGCTATCGTAGTTAATCCTGCACATGTAAAACACACTTTGATCTAGATAATTAATACTAAGCAATAATCATATTGTCCGACATGTCATTGGTCTCTCGACGCTTCATCTGATTCTTTAGCGCATCGTCCTCTCTTGCGGCCTATTGCCCAATTTGCTAGTTGACTCCGCAACTTCGATATCCTTGGCGCAATGTCCACTCTTCTTGGCCTGATGCCCAAATCCACGGCCCGAAGCCTTCTGTCAATACGTCGACCGATCCACCGGCCCGACGTCCAATCTTCTGACATGTTCCTCTGGCCCAACATGATTCTTTCTGCTTTAATTGTCTCATCCTGATCGAAGCATCCTACGTCACTCAAAACGCAGATTAAAACATAAACACTTATCAATTGGTTTCATTATCAAAATACGAGATTCAACATGCATCAAATACGTTTCCGTACGCTTTCAAAGTTAACATCTTTACGAAACTGGTTTTGTCGTAATGAAGTTTTTTGAAGTCATAATCTTTACCGCTGTACTAATTCACCCCCCCTCTTAGTGCCGACCCTGGACTCTTGATCCTAACAGAACATGGGAGGACGAATGATAGAAAAGCTCTCTTGAAATCCGAAAAGAGCCATTTCTCTTGGGTGTTAAACCAAATGAGAAATAACAAGGCTCTTATACCAATTGTTATTAAGAACGAGTCGACACTTAGAGGGGGGGTGAATTAGTGCAGCGGTAAAAATGTCAGTTCGAAAAATTTTCGTACGATTAAAATCGATTGAAAATATGTTTAGCTTAAAAACACTTACGTAAGCATGTAATGAGGAAGTAGAGCAGTGAGAGTAAAGAAGGACAGTTTGCAGTAAATGTAAATTGCGAGAAGTAAATGCAAACTGAGTTATAGTGGTTCGGTCGTCGTGACCTACATCCATTCCACTGATTCCTCTTTCGTCGAGGCCACCAGCATCCACTAACGATCTTCCTTTAATAGGCGAAGATCAACCTCCTTCTTACAACTCTATTCTCCTTTTGCAGGTTCAGGAGAGAACCTTTACACTCCCTTTTTACAAAGCTTCCCTCACACTTTCCTTTAAAATGGTCTCTAAACTTTAGGAGGAGGGACTATATACTTTTATAAGGGTTTTCAACTCTAGAAATATAGAGTTTTTATTCACTTTTCTACTTACTTCATACAGGAATAGCTGGGGTATTTATAGACCCCAAATGGCTTCAAAACTTGGAGCCAAAATTCAAATCCCCGAAATTTCAGGGTACGGGCGGTACCACCGCCTGCAACCTGACACTGGGCGGTACCACCACTTAGTCTGGCAGTACCACCACCTAGAAGACTGTGTTTGGGCAGTACCGCCACCTAGACTGGCGGTATCACCGCCTGACACAGTCTCAGATACTATGCTACGATGGTTTCACCTGTTTGGTCACTATTTGGATCTTTCTCTTCACCCAACATAGCCCAAACTTGGGCCCAACTATCTCCTAATTGGATTGGCCCAATTCTACTCCCAATTATATGCTAACTATGAATTCTAAGACATTTACTAAGCTAAATAAGTCCGTAAGTTTAGGTTTCTTCCAGTGAGCTTCTAACGATCTTCCGATGAACTTCCGACAATCTATCGGCAATGTTCCAACGGACTCCCGATAATCTCCTGAACTTCTTGATGATCTTCTTGGCAAGTTCCGATGAGCTTTTTTGGCAATCTCCTAGACTTCTCGGTCAATTCTAGTAGAACTTCCGACAAACGTCCGGACTTCCGACGAACTCTCGATGGGAGTTTCATGATGGGAGAGCTCATGATGGGAGTTTCAGCCAAGCAATTATCGGTGGGTTGAAGATGCGGCTTGCAATTGGAGAAGCACAGCTGTTGGAGGAGGAGAAGCAATAGATCTCAACAGATCTAGGCAAGAGATCTAGTAGTGGAGGAACTATGCTGTGGTTGTAGATCTGTGAGAGATCTATAGTTCTTGTCGCAGATCGGTGAGAGAACTATAGTTTGTGCTGCAAATCTATGTTGTAGCTGCAACTTCCATGAATCATAGGGAGGAGAGTGCTAGGGTGTGGCAGGTTGGAGAGCGTGATGGGGCGGAGTTTCTTCTTCCTTTTTTCTTCTCTATTCTACAAGCCAAAACTCTCACCTTTCTTCATTGAGGGAGAAGGTTCAGCTCTGCCATCGTAGGAAGAAGGTGGGGGCACTTGTGTCTTACTATCTGCTAGTGGCTTGAAGTCCGTTAGTTGTGATTAGATGGGGGGCGAAGAAAGAAGGCTGCCGAGCAACGGTGACAGCCTACGGTGAGAGAAGGCAACCTGCTTGAATGGTGGTGAAGGATGTGATCGTGGTGAAATCAGTGAATCAATCAAACACGAAGCAAGTGACAACTTGCTTCGTTAGTAGTGATGAACCAATAGGAATATGATCACTGGATGATCTAATCATTGATCAGAGGAAGCGATTGTTGAATCTCAAATTTTGATGATGAAATCAATTGATGAGTTTGTGATCTAATATACATTTTGAGTGACACAGGACTAGCTTTGATCAACAGGAGGCAAATTGATTAAAGAAGGAGAAATCAGACATTGGGCTGAAGTGAACATGTCAGAAGATTGGATCACAGGCCGAAGGATTGGTCGATATGTCGGCAGAGTGCTTCGTGCCGTGAATTCGGGCATCGGGTCGAAGGATCGGACATTGCGCTAAGGAGATCATAAGTTGCCAAAGTCAACATGATGATTGGTAATACACCAAAGGAGAGGACGATGCGTCGAAGGATCAAACGAAGTGCCGGATGAACCAATAATATGTCAGATAAAGGATTCATGCTTTGTAATAATTTATCTAAGATCGAAGTAGTTTAGGGGAGCAATTGAGTTAGCTTTTGGTGTAATCATGCTAACTCAATTAGGGGCCAATTGGGCTTTATTTGGGACTGATTTCGGCTCATTGGGAGGTCCATTTAGTGACCTAAAAGTTGGGTCAGGTGGTGGCACCACCAGAATAGGTGGTAGAACCACTAGAACAGGCGATAGAACCATCTATGAGTTGGAAAACTCAAAAAACCTGATCTCCGAGTTTGTCAGGCGATGGTACTGCCTAGTGATAGTATGTCAAGTGATGGTACCACCAGACTAGGTGGTGGTACCGCCTAGTGTTAGGCTGTAGACGATGGTATTGCCCAATGCAGGTGGTGGTACCGCCCATACCCGGAAGACCCAAACATTCAAATTTTTGGCTTAATTTTTGAACAATTTGGGGCCTATAAATACCCCACTTGGGCAGCAAGAAAGAAGCAAGAATTATTGAGGAAAAAACTTAGTAAACTCTACCAAAAGTTTGAGTTCTCTCCTCCTAGTGCTTAGAGTTAGTCCTAAGGGAGGTGTGTAAGGGACTACTTATAAAAGAGTGATATGCAAAGGTTATCTCTTAAACCTATGAAAAAGAGAAAGTGTTGTAAGAAGGTAGTTGGTATTTGCCCATTGAAGGAAAACAGTTAGTGGATGACGGTAGCCTCAACGGATGAGGAATCGATTGTAGATGTAAGTCACGACGACCGAACAACTATAAATCTAGTTTGCATTTATTTTGAGCTTTTTATTTTCATTGCAAACTAATTTCTTACTTCCACTACACTTACGAACATGTTTTTAAGTTAACATCTTTCTGATATCATTTTTTATCGTACGAATATTTTCAAACTGATGTAATTTTTCGTAAGCACTAATTCATCCACCTCCTCTTAGTGTCGACTTGGTCCTAATAGTTGGTATCAGAGCCATGTTTTTTCTTATTTGGTTTAACACCCAAGAGAAAAGGCTCTTTTCTGCTTTCAAGAGGGTCACTCTATCATTCATCCTCCAATGTTTAATGGGATGAACTACACTTATTGGAAAACTCGGATGAGAGTTTTCTTGCTTTCATTGAACCTTGATTTTTGGAATATCATTGAAAATGGTTTTCAAAAGTCTTCTAATCCAAAAAATGAATGGAATGATTTGGAAAAGAAATTTTTTCTTTAAATGTGAAAGCTATGAATACTTTATTTTGCACATTAGACAAAAATAAATTTAATCGTGTTTCTATTTGTGAAACTGGGTATGACATTTGGTATACTCTTGAAATCACACACGAATCACTAGTAGAGTTATAGATTCAAAAATTAATATTTTGATGCATAATTTTGAATTATTTCGTATGAAGCCACGCAAAACTATTGTTGACATATACATCCATTTTACGGATATCATTAATAGTTTAAAATCTCTTGGCAAATGTTTTTTGAATCTTGAACTTGTTAATAAAGTTTTACGATCTCTTTCTAAAAATTGGGATTCAAAAGTAACTGCAATACAAGAGGTAAAAGACTTAAATAAGTTTCCACTTGAAGAACTTATTGGGTCTTTAATGACCTATGAAATGAGTTGTATAACACAAAATGAATATGAGAACAACCTTCCAAAGAATATGAAGGATTTGACACTTCGAACAATAGAATACCACTTGAGTGATAACTCAAGCGATGGTGATGATGACTTTGAACTTCTCACTATAAAATTTAAAAAGTTCATAAAACAATAATTAAAGAATAAAAATGAACTTAAAAAGAACAAAACAACTTGCTATGAATGCAATCGACAAGGGCAATTCAAAAGCAAATGTCCACAACTAAAGAAGAAGACACTCAAGGTGATAGTGGAGGATGAAACAAGTGCATTCGAAAACGAGGTTGTGAACCATGCTTTAGTGGCTTTCGACAATGAGGTAAGTGACTTAACCAAAACTCCTTTACCTTATTTTGATTACTTGATGCATTTCATGAGTTATTTTTAAATTAGTTCAAAAAAAAATTATATACAAATTATTAAAAAAAATGATCACGAAAATCGCATGTCTTATGATAAAGGAACAAAATGTTATATTTAACTCTAATGCTTGTACTCCTAATAAGATTAATTCTATGTATGTTTTAAGAAGTAATAATGTGTATCTTGATTATTTCAGTATTGATTTTTTATTTTAAATGATGATGCATGACTTTTGTACGGAAGATTAGAGTGTGAAATCAATAACAAAATTTAAAACTAAAAGAACTTTAACTACTGTTAATCTTATAGGAATCAATCAATGCTGCCTTCAATTAATTTCCTGAATGAAAGAAATTTGATTTTGATGATGATTTTGGATTTGATAATTTATTTTCATATCTATCCAAACACTTGATTTATTCATGTTTATGACATGAGATGTATTTTATATGAATCATTTTGTTCTCGTATGATTTTATCATCTAAAAGAAGAGTTATGCAAATGAATCTTGATTCTTAACATAAATAATTTGAAATTTATTTTATGTGAATCAAGATCTCTTATTTGATCTCCTATGATTATATTCGTTAGTTAATAAAAAGGAGATTTATCAAGATGAATTATTCATAAATTGATCTTTCTTGTTCTTTCATATTAATATCTTTCATGTCATGATTTTTATATGACTCATTGATAGTTATGATTTGTATATCTCAGAATATAATTGAATCATTGATAGAAGAAAAAGGGAGATTAATGAATCTATTTATGTCTTTTTTTATGAATATCTTAAAAATAATTTTGATGATTTGATGATAACATGATCTTGAATTCTCGAAATTATAACATGAGATTTTCTTTATATGAATCAAGATTTCCTACTCTTTATTCTCATATGACTCTTGCATTTTATTAAAGAGAATACTTATCCAAATAAATCATGTCTTTTTATATTCACATGATCTTTGATATTATAACATTCTTGACATGATTTTCATTATGTACAATTCCCTTGTATTTATGGTTGTATACCTTATGAGATGCTTAAGGCATTGATGTAAGAAGAAAATTTTGCACCATTGTATTATTCCCCTCTTCCTCCTTACAATGACAAAGGGGAGAAAGAAAATTGCTAGCATTTCAAGAGAACCAAAAGTACTAGCTTGAATATTAAATTTAGGCAAACAAAAGTACTAGCTTGAATGTTAAATCTCTCAAATGCATAAACTCTTCTTATACATTTTTCGGATCATTTATTGATTTATTTTTACTTGAGTTTTCATTTTAAATCAAGATCATTTCCGGTCATTCCTTCTATTTACAAAAGAAGAAATTTGTCAAAAATGATACATAGTCTTTTGGAATTCATGACTTGTCAAAAAAATTTTATGATTGAAATATTGATGGAAATTTATCCTTGTTATTTATTCTTGTCATGATGTGAAAATTAATGTAAAGGGAAAGGAATTGCAAAATTGTATTCTTCCCTTCTTTTTGACAATGACAAAGGGGGAGATAAAATTTGCTAGCTTGTACAATTCAAGAAGAAGCTAAAACTTGTTAGCTTGCACATTTCAAAGAAAGGTAAAACTTGCTAGCTTGCATATTCTAAAATAATGCATTGCTATCTTACTATCTTGCTAGCTTGCTATTTAATATCTTGTATTTATTTTCAAAAACTTACTAGCCTTCATACTTCGAAGAGAAGTAATATTTGCCAAATTACGAGCTTGTATGTTCTAAAATGATGTAAAATTTGTGAGCTTGCATGATGTAAAACTTGCTAAAATTGCTAGCTTGCTCATCTCAAATGAGAAGCAAAATTTGCTAGCTTGCACATTTCAAGAAGATGTAAAAATAAGCTATCTTGCACATCTCAAAAGATGCAAAAATTTTGCTAACTTTCATATATGAAAAACTTGCTAGCATGCATGTTCAAAACTTGCTATCTTACTAGCTTGCGTATCTAAAAACTTACTAGTTGCACTTCTCCTTTCTGTTGATGATAAAGAGGGAGAAGGTATGATGATAATCATGCATATTATCCCTAAAATGATGATTTTAAAAATATACATGATAAATGTAATGATTATTTTGATATGACATGTTAAGGTTATATCAATATGGCATATTGATAGGGGAGAGTTTAGTTTAAACTCTGTCATCAATTGGTTGTCATCATAAAAAAGAGAGAGATTATTGAATCTTGGATTTTGATGTTGAAATCAATTAATGAGTTTATGATCTAATATACATTTTGAGTAACGAAGGACTAGCTTCGATCAATAAGAGGCAAATTGATTAAAGAAGGAGGAATCGAACATTGGGCCAAAGTGAACATGTCAAAAGATTGGATATCGGGCTGGAGGATTGGTCGACATGTCGGTAGAAGGCTTCGTGCCATGAATTCGGGCATCAGACCGAAGGATCAAACATTGCGCTAAGGAGATCGGAAGTTGTGGGAGTCAATATGCTGATTGGGTAATATGTCAAAGGAGAGGATGATGTACCGAAGGATCGGACGAAGCACTAGATGAACCAATGACATACTGGATAAAGGATTCATGCTTTGAAATCATTTGTCTAAGATCGAAATAGTTTAGGGGGTCAATTGAGTTAGCTTTTGGTGTAATCATGCTAACTCAATTAGAGGCCAATTGGGCCTTAATTGAGACTGATTTGGGCTCATTGGGAGGCTCATTCAATGACCCAAAAGTTGGATCAAGTGGTGGCACTACCAGAACAAGCGGTGGAACCACCTGAACAAGAGGTGGAACTGCTTGTGAGTTGGAAAACCAAAAAAACCCGATCTCTGAGGCTGTCAGGTGGTGGTACCACCAGACTGGGTGGTGGTACCGCCTAGTGATAGTGTGTTAGGAGGTGCTACTATCAGACTGGCCGGTGGTACCGCCTAGTGTCAGGCTGCAAGTGGTGGTACTGCCTAGTGCAGGCATTAGTACCGCCTGTACCTAGAAGACTCGAAAGTTTAAATTTTTAGCCCCATTTTTTAAATCATTTAGGACCTATAAATACCCCACTCGGGCAGCAAGAAAGGAGCAAGAATTCTTTAGGAAAAAACTGAGTACACTCTACAAAAACTTTGAGTTCCCTCCTCCTAGTGCTTAGAGTTAGTCTTAAGGGAGGTGTGTGAGGGACTACTTGTAAAAGAGTGACATGTAAAGGTTATCTCCTAAACCTATGAAAAGAAGAAAGTGTTGTAAAAGAGTAGTTAGTTTTTGCCCATTGAAGGAAGACTTATAGTGGACGCTAATGGCCTCAACGGAGGAGGAATCGGGAGTGGATATAGGTCACGATGATTGAACCACTATAAATCAGGTTTGCATTTACTTTGAGCTTTTTATTTTCATTGCAAACTGATTTCTTCCACTACACTTACAAACGTGTTTTCAAGTTAACATCTTTCCAATATCATTTTTCACCATACGAAGATTTTCAAACCGACATAATTTTTTGTAAGCACTAATTATTCACCCCCCCCTCGCCTCTCTCTTAGTGTCAACTTGGTCCTAATGCAATATGAAACTACGGTGAATGCGAAGGAAGAGAGAGAGACTGTAGTGATCTGGGCTATGAAGATTTGGTTGTGATGCAGTAGATTTTGGCGCAGCATTAGCAACAACAGATTTGGGCAATGGAGAGCAGAGATGTTGTCCTCACGGTGAAGAGTAGAATTTAGGTGATCGTCGGGATGGTCAAGGGCATAGGAGCTAGTGGTTGAGGATCCATCGCTGTTGATGAGACAAGCTGAGCGGAGGGAAAGGGTCAAGGGCAGCGATGAGGTTGGTGGCAATGCTACAGGGAAGAGCGACAGAGGAGAGGCCGGTGAGGCTAGAGAGGGATAGGAGCAGCTTGGCAAGATGTGCCTGAGGAAGCTCTATTAAGGAAGAATAGAGAGCAGCCTAGATGACGCTTGTGAAGTCCAGTGCCATAGCGGTGAGTTACCTTGATGCGATGGATCCGCCGAGGGTGGCATAGGTCATAGATGGACTATTGAGTTATGGTCGGCCGAGTGGCAACAACGGCAGGATGCATCTAGTGGCCGACTTTAGAGATGCAAAGAAGCATCGTAGTTGCTGTTGGATAGCGCATCAAGTTGGGGTAGAGATTGCCATCGGTGAGGACATCCCGCTTAGGGCAGAGAGCGAGCAGGCAGCAGCAAGTGCTACAATGGACTACAGTGAGTGGATGGCGTAGAGCGGTAGTGGGAGAAGACAGGCACCGTTTGTTGAGGAAGTGCCACAGTCACCGCAAAGAAGAAAGCAATGATAGCAGGATAGTCGTCGTCGCTTCAGATCAATATCGTTAGGGGTAGGCTAAAGCAGAGGAGAGAGGGTTCTCAACGTTGGTGGAATAGGAGGTCTTACTCAAGGAAGAAGATGGGGAGGAAGCTGTAGTCATCATCGATCTATAAGATGCATGCGTGACTCACCAAGTGCTCCTACTATTATACTCAGCCATCTGGAATAGGCTGTTGAGGTCGGCGATCGCTCGTCGGCTCAAGAAGGGAAGAGGAAGACACTGTAGTGAGTGATTGGAGTAGAAGATAGAGGCATCACAAAGCAATTAAGGTTCTTCCTCGGGAGTTGGCAGGGCTTAGTGAGGAGCGATTGCAATCGTCGAATAGCAAGAAGAGAGCTTGCTCTAGGAAAGACACTCTGATAGTATAATAGAAGATATGTTTTTCATTAGGAGGGAGGATTTTCCGCAACAAAGTAGTGAGATTTCTTTGTGCAGTTGAAGAAATCTTATATGCTATTAGTATATACGTGCACTCTCACAACACATATTATATTATATATGTGCACTCCTATACTGTATGTCATAATATATATTTGCACTCTCACACTATAAATCATAACAAATTTGTACATTATAAGTCATATCATATCTGTGCATTCCCTCACTACACGTTATAGAAAACACGTGTATGCCTATATCACTCGTCATCATATATGCATACATATAATATATTTTTATCATAATTCATATATTTTTATACTTATAAAATATATAAATTCATATTTAGCCCATGTCTAGCTTATGACAATCATATCATTCGAAACATGCTTTCCAAAATATATTATGAATATTATAATTTATACGACTACTATTTTATTATGAATTAAACTTATACTTATATGATTGAACTCAAAAATAAAGATGTCAATGAAAGACCATATTCCTTAATGATTGAGTGTGCTAGGGAGTGATATACCTATCAAATTTGGAGCATAGGGTCATAAGATGCCTTAATTAAGAATCCTATCTCTTGAATTATTGATTTATAATAATTTATAAAAAAAATGGATAAAATCTCTCATGAAATAAACTATACTTAACCTGAAAATTTATATATGCATATATAAATAATTTATATATAATTTATATAAATAATTTATAAGAAGAAGATAATATATATATAAAGGGTGATACTAACTCCTTTCCCACTTGTTCAATTCAATCTATGAATCATAATCTCATCTTCCGTTTCTATTTGGGAATTATTTTGAAGTGTGCCGTAGGTTGATGATAACATTGTTATATTTTATGGCTAATAGTTAACCATATAATAATATCCTAAAAATATTTTATTTCAATGAAAAATTAATATCTTTAGTTTTGAAAAATTCTTTCCCAGAGGCACTTCCAATGATGTAAAAAGGGTGATTTGCAATTTAGTTAACATTGATGGCATTGTGCAGCTGCTGAAAAACAAGCTAGCCTCGTGCATGCATGGGACCTTGTTATCTCAAACTAATTGATATGTTTTAATTAAATCTTTTCTAATGCGATTTCTCTCTCCTTTATAAAAAACATCAACAAAGTAATTGGTTACCTCTTTTGAGGCAACAAGGAGAGGTCCGGAGGGTTGTAACTTATCTCTTGGAACACTTTTACCTCTCTTTGGAGGATCTGGGACTAGAGACCGTTACATCAACAAGTATGTGCTTCAAGGTAACCATATTCCTCAATACCTTAACAATAATTTCAATATTTGATTTTATATTTTTTAATACTAAGTATGAGAGTATATTGTCCTGTGGAGTTTGAGGTCCCCTATCCATTCTAGTTGGAGCTGAAAACTCCTATTGAAAGTCATGTCGGTTCATCTGAAGAGGTTCTGAAATTTGTGGGAATTGAGAATACTATTAATCTTTGTAATGATCACAATTGTTTGAATCTATCAATTTCATGCAAACACATATTCTGTAATACTACTACTACTATGCATAATATTTCTTCTTTTCACCATATTATTCATGAGAGACATGGGACATTAGCTTCCTTGATCTTATTTTTTCTTATGTTTGGCATAGTCTTATACAAACAAATTTCAATAATCAATTTGTCTCTCAAGCCACATGACGACCTTTGGATATCGACACTTAGTATTAATGATTTAGTCTCAGTTAAATCTTCTTATACTTTCCTGCATATCAAAAAAGATGAAGCTGCTCCTGATAGGGATAGGTGGCATAGCCTATAAAAACACCCTATTATGCTCATAATTCAAACTTTTTGTTGAAAGTTATTATACCGCCGCCTGCAGAGTGTTGGAGACATAGATTTGGGTAAAACTTAAACAAAGCAAACGTGGGTTAGGCGTTTGAAGGAAATTATCTTGAAGATAGATAATTTTTTCATGGAGATTCTATCTTCAGGATACAATGTCTATTACTTGAAATAATCAAGATTGCACTTCTTAATTGCTTGAAGAATTAGAATTCAATAAAAAGAATAAGAAAGTTTTTTCATACATTAACTCTTTAGCATAGAGGAGTTTATAAATAACTCAACACTTTATTGTCACTAAATTTTTTTCATATATTTACTCTTCGATATAGAGGAGTTTATATAGATAATGAAAATATCCTAAAGCACCCTTTCAGTTATCGTCAAGAGTTATGGACTTTTTGAACCATCACAATATACTAATTAAAATTTTAAACTACAAATAATTTTCATAATTATTCCCCCTTATCCCTTTATTATATAGTAAATTACTCATATATAATAATCCCCTAATAATTTACATATAATAAAAATATAAATCAAAATTTCATATATAAAGTCTAGAATGTATATAGTGGATATTTGGACTAACCAAAACTTTGGACTGAATATGAGATATAAGGAACTATATTTACACCATATATGAGTTTTAAATTCTAAACTTAGCAGTGTTTTAATGGGCCTTGTGACCGATATGATCTATAAGAAGTAGTCTTTTCTCTACTAGCAATGGTAGACTCATCAAGAGTGTCCGCAACTCACTCTACAAATCTATAAGTCTATTAAGAACTTATTGTCCAACCTTCTATTCAAGTTATTAGCAAATAGTCTACCTTTGTAGCTATATGATATATAAGAAGTAGTCTTTTCTCTATTCAAGTTATTAGCAAAGGTAGACCGATATGATCTATAAGAAGTAGTCTTTTCTCTACTAGCTATAGCTTTGTAGCTTATAGCTTTATAAGCTACAAAGCTATAAGCTATAAGTCTATTAGCAAATATATAACCTTAACAAAAATAGTATACCCCTATTATTTCTTAAAACAATGCACTTACAATGTATCCTTATTTTTATTTCTCAAAATGAATTATCTTTTAAACTCTTATAAGTTGATTTTTACTATTGAGTGGTATCATAAAAATAAAATCGGTTCCAAACAAGATATTTCTATTATTAGTAATAGTCCTACACCTCTCATAGTTCTAGTAATTTTATCGCCTCATCAATGTTAGGAAAAGAACAAAACCACAATTAGATATAGACAAATAGTATATAGCTAAAACAATAAAGCTGAAGATAAAAATAATTAGAATAACGACACTAAGATATATCATGCGAAAACCCTCAATTCGTTGAGAAAAACACCCACGAGCAAGCAAGAAGGAATTTATCATAAAAGATGAGAGTACAATCCTCTCTCTAATATAAGAAGAAACAAAACACCTCCTCTCTTGCAAGAAGGAAATAGCCAACTATCTTTGATTCTTTGAGTCAATCTTTGCTGGGAGTAGTCACGGACATGTCGTCAACATACAGTAGCAAGATAATAAAATTATTATCATCAAACTTCTTGTAATAGGCACAATAGTCAAAATTTATCTTGTACCAACAACTTAGTGCTTGTTTTAAATCGGATAGATATTTGTTTAACTTGCAAACCAAGTTCTATTTATTTTTTTCAGCAAAACCTTCTAGTTGAAGCATATAAATTTTTTCTTTAAGTTTACCATGAAGAAATATGATTTTTTTATTAAATTTCTGAAGATGTTAGTCAAGCATACAAAGCCAAAAGGATTCGAATAATAGTAAGTCAAATAATAGAGAAAATATTTCATTAAAACCAATATATATTTTTTTAGCATATTCCTTCACCATAGTCATGTATGATACTACTTCACTTAATCATTGTTATCTCTCTTTATTTTGTATATCATAGTTTTTCTTCCTTGTGGTAATGGTATAAATTGCCTATTGAATCTCGGATTTTGATGAAGTCAATTGTCATTTGTTGATCTAATCTATATGTTGAGAAAAGTATGCAGGATTAACTATGATGGCAATAAGACATACAGCAGGTGTTGTGCCGGAGTCAAGATCAAGATCACGTTGGGAGTACGAGAGTTCGTCGGAAGTCCAAACATTCGTCGGAAGTTCTATGGGAACTATCCGAGATGTCCAGGAGCTTGCCATAGAAGCTCGTCGGAACTCACCAAAAAGATCGTCGCGAAGTCTAAGAGCTTGCCAGGAGTCCACCGGAGCATTGCCGAGAGTTCGTCGGATGTTCGTCGGAAGTTCACCGGAAGCTCGCCGGAAGAAGTGATTGACGCATCGGAACATAAATTACAGTAATCATGTCTTAATTGTCATAGTTAGAGTATATATTAAGTTAGGATTGGGATGTAATCCGACTAACTTAATTAGGGGCCAATTGGGCCCTTAACAGACCCAAATTGGACCGAATGGAACAGTCCATTCGACCCCTGAAATCTTGGCCGACGGTGGCACTGCTTGGGAGACTCGGTCTCCTAGGATTTTTGGGCGGTGGTACCGCCCCTGTCAGGTAGTCGTACCACCTAGACTAGGTGGTGGTACCACCCAATGTCAGATGACAAGAGGTAATACCACTCAGTAATTGCGGTGGTACCGCTAGGACCTCGGAAATCCGAGAGTGGACACTTTTAGGCTCCATTTTTAAACTCATTGGGGTCTATAAAAACCCCACCCTTTTCTGCATGAAAGGGCACCGAAATCTTGAAATATCCTTGAGTCCTTGAGGCCTTAAAGTATTATAAAAGCTAGAGTTCTCCTCTTTTCTTTCTAAGTGTTGAGATCATTCAAGAGAGGAGTGAAACTTGTAAGGGTTGTCTC
>LVTN01001609.1:14807-30917 GCA_001649415.1 Musa itinerans
TTGAAACAAGCCCCAAGGGCTTGGTATGAGAGACTTAGCTCCTTTCTTATTTAAAATAATTTTTCTAAAGGCAAGGTCGATATCACATTATTTATTAAAAAATTTAAAAAGAATTTTCTTATTGTTCAAATTTATGTTGATGATATTATTTTTGGTTCCACGAATGAATCTTTATGTGAATTATTTACCAAAAGTATGAGCCAAAAGTTTGAAATGAGTTTACTAGGTGAATTGATATTTTTCTTAGAATTACAAATTAAGCAACTAAGTGATGAAACTTTTGTTAGTCAAACTAAGTATACTTTGGATCTACTAAAACAATTTCATTTAGATATTGCTAAGGTTATTAACACACCAATGAGCACTTCTATAAAATTAGATATGGGCAACGAAGGAAAATGCGAAAACTTTGACTAAAAAGCTTATAGAGGTATGATAGATAGTTTACTATACCTCAACACAATAAGACCGGACATTATGTTTAGCATAGAACTTTGTACTAGGTTTCAATCTAATCCTAACCTATCTCATCTTAAAACAGTTAAAAGAATTTTTAGATATCTTAAAGGAACCACTAATCTAGGATTGTAGTATCCAAAATACGAAAACTTTGAATTAATTACATATGCTGATGCGGATTTTGCTAAATGTAGATTAGATAGAAAAAGCACATCCGGAACATGTCAATTCTTAGGCCATGCACTTGTCTCTTGGTCTTCTAAGAAACAAAACTCTATTGCACTATCTACGATTGAAGCCAAATACATAGCGGCTAGTGCATGTTATACACAAGTCGTATGGATGAAAAATACATTAGAAGATTATAGAATTTATCTTAAAAATATTCCCATAAAATGTGATAACACAAGTGCAATATGTTTAACGAAAAATCTTATTCAACACTCTAAAACTAAACATATTGACAATAGGCATCACTTTATATGAGATCATGTTAATAATCATGATGTAATCTTAGAATTCATTGATATGAAATATCAATTGGCCAATATCTTTACAAAACCCTTAAATGAAGAACAATTTAATTTTATAAGAAGAGAATTAAGAATGCTAAATTTCTTTGATACATTAATTCCTCTTTAAATTTTTCTCTGGATTGTCTTATTGAATTCTATTTTACAAGATCATTCACTTGAATAATGGACTTATGGTATGCGTAATGAGCCATATGAATTTTTTCATATGAATTTTATATGATGTTTGTGAGTGTGTGCACCACATAATGATAAAAATCTGGTAAGATGGAACCACAATGCAAGCAATGCTCATTGCTTGTTGGCGGTGGCACCGCCCAGCTGGTGGTAGCACCGCTAGTGGTCATGGGTTGTAGGTGGTAACACCGCCCGTAACCTGCCCTATATAAAGAACAAGCTAGGGTCGACGGTATAACCGACCCCAACTCATTCTACACCTTTCCAAAGTGCTCCAAACCTCTTAATCCTCTTGCTCCAACTCATTCTACACCTTTCCAAAATGCTCCAAACCTCTTAATCCTCTTGCTCTCCCTTTAGCAACTCAAAAATATCCTCATTTTTCTACTAAATCAAGAAGGAAAAACTACTTATTCTTGCCTAAGGAAAACTACTAAGGTAATCCCTAAACCAAATTGATTCCCCCTTTGCATTACTTATTCTTGGCTCTTATTTGCCTTCATAATTATAGTCTCTATGACTTCTAGAAGATCCTTAAGGGACAAAGAGAAGAGGAGATTAAATGAAACCTATGACTCCCTACTTTTCGATTCTCATCAACATGCTCTTAAATTTCCAACCATAGAGTCTAGAAATATTCATAAGGGTAAATATGTTGATTTAGAGGAATTAAGTAATTTGGAACTTATTCGATGGTTTGCTAACCTAGATATCCTCTCAATCCTTCAAATATGTGAATATATCTATCCTAGACTTGTTATATTGTTCTATAATAATTTACATGTGGATGAACACGATAGGGTCTCTACTTATCTCTTAGGACATCATATATCCATTACGGATAGCGTAATTTGTAGCCTCATAGGAATTATGGAGAAAGAAAGAGGTTGTTATTTTAGAGGATAATGGGATGAAGCATCAGTTGAGACCACTTATTCTGAAGCCTTAGGAACCATCTTCGGTAATCCTAACTTGTCTATTCTTCTAAAAAGCCGTGAACATTTATTATCTTTCAACACCAAACTACTTCATCACATCTTGATAAGCATTATAATTCCAAAACAATATCATCATGATGAAGTTAACCAAATGGAAATAGGAACGATGTATTGGATTATGAAAGGACATGAAAATTGTTTTGGCTACCTAATACAACAAAATATGAATGAACTATTAAAAAAGGATATGATGCTTCCATATGGTGGCATGATCACAAGACTAATCTATGCTTATGACAAGTTATCTCACCTGACGAGGAAGTTATGAAACTAGATAGATTTAATGTCATAAATAGAAACCTACTACGAAGATTAAGGTGTATTGTCAAAAATGGGATATGGACTAGATTACCTAAAAGAACTGACCTCCCTCCACCTAATTAAGAACCTGGAACACCAATATTTAGGGGCAATCAATCTTCTCCTACTAATCCCTTTGAGGCAACACCTCTAGCAGAGCAAGTACCCTCCTCATTTATCGATAACATACGGACTCGAATGGATCGATTTGAACAACGTCAAGATCAAATTTTAACTAAGTTGCAGTAGATTCATCAACAACTTAATACTTTGTTTAGACATTTTGACTTACCTCCACCTGAATAGCTAATGTATGTCTTTTTGCTGATGACAAAGAATGAGAAGTTGACGGAATCTCTCTGAATGTTGTAATGTTCACTTTGATGTTATGATGTTGTGTTCATTTTGATAATTTTGTGATCTCTTAAATATTAAGAACTTTTGATGTTGTGAAATTTTAATGTTATCATATAATGATGCAATATCAGATTCTTAATATTGTAAACTTCTGAATGTTACCATGCAATATAATAATGATGGTTCATGCATTGTAAGGCTCCTTAATCATGCATGAAGTGATAAAATCGTACATTTAATATGGCTAGAAATGTATCGTGGCATGATTACTTGTAAACATTTTATCATACTTGATTTTGTATCAAAATGTTATGATGAGGTATCATGATACCTCATGAGCTTAACTTGCTACTTACAATTGATACCATTGTCATCTTGCATAGATTCCACATTCGTATCATCTTTCAAAATTTGAAACTGGATATATGGTATCATATTCTGAATTGGTGAATCATGATAAGTATCATATTATACATGTTGAATATAACTTATCAGTTTGATGCTTGAATTCAAATGCCTTGAATTCAAGAATATCTTTTCTCAAGTATGGCATATAGATAGGGGGAGTTAAGGTTAACTCCACCAATTGGTTGTCATTATCAAACATGGGGAGATTGTTGAATCTCGGATTTTGATGATGAAATCAATTGGTAAATTGTTTGACCTAATCTATGTGTTGAGATAAGTGTATAGGATTAACTACGATAGCGGTAAGGCATAAAGCATATGATGGGCCAAAGTTGAAGATTCGAATGATGTACCGGAAGTGTGTTAGGAGCTCGCCAAGAGCTCGTCTGAAGATCGTCGAGAGTTTAATGGAAGATCGCCGAGAGTTCGTCGTGAGTTCGCTGAAAGCTCATTGGAAGATCACCGAGAGTTCGTCGGAAGATCGCCGAGAATTCGTCGGGTGTTCGTCGTAAGCACGTTAGAAGACTGGCCGAGAAGTTCGCCGGAGGATCGCCGAGAGAAAATTCGACATACCAAACTAATTGCTTGCCTTAATCATAGTTAGAACATTAGTTGAGTTAGGATCGGGAGATAATCCCACTAACTCAGTCGAGGGCCAACTAGGCCCTTAATAGGGTTGAATTGGGCTGAATTAAATAGCTCATTCAGCATCTGAAATCACGGTCGGTGGTGGCACTACCTAGGATTAGGTCTCCCAAGTGTTCTGGGCGGTGGTATCACCAACAATCAATGCTATCAAGCGGTAGTACCGCCCCTATCAGGCGATCATACCATCCAGATTGAGCGATGGTACCATCCAGTGTTAGTTTGCAGGTGATAGTACCACCCAATAATGGCGATAGTACCGCTAGTACCCCGAAATCTGGGAATGTGATACTTTTTGGCTCCAATTCAGAAGGAAGACCATTAGTGGACGCCGGTGACCTCAACGGAAGAGGAATCAAAAGTGGATGTAAGTCAAGAGAAATCAAAAGTGGATGTAAGTCACAACGACCAAACTACTCTAAATTCTAGTTTGCATTTCTATTTGAGCAATTTACATTACTGTAATCTTTCTTAACTTTCTCTTTACACTCTTGCGAACACTTTCAAGTTTAATGTCTTTCCGAAACGGATTTAATCGAAACGAATATTTTCCGAAATCAATGATTTTTTCGCTCTTGATCCTAACAGAACTTGCTATCTTGAACATCATCAAGAATTGCTACCTTGTCATCTCAAGAGAAGCAAAAGTGCCATCGTGCCTATCTCAAGAAGTGAAACATGCTAATCTAGCAAAATTTACAAACTTGCCAAACACAAAATTATTGCTAGCTTGCATATAAAATGATGTAAAATTTTGCTAGCTTGCGCTTTGCTAAGAAAGCAAAAAATTGCACTTCTCAAAAAGAGAAGAAAGAAAATTACTAGCTTGCATGATGATAAAACTTGAGATTATGTTTATTATGCAATGATTTGAAATTATGTCTAAACACTTGCTAGTTGCACTTCTCCTTTTCGTTGATGACAAAGGGGGAGAAGTATGTTAATGTTATGCATGATTTTATGACGACATATTGCAAATATTCATAATTAAATTTGTCTTAACTTGAATTCAATTTGAATTCAAGAGTTCTATCAATATGGCATATTGATATGGAGAGTTAAGGATAACTCCATCATCAATTGGTTATCATCATAAAAAAGGGGGAGATTATTAAATCTCATATTTTGATCATGAAACCAATTGATAGTGTTTATGATTTGATCTGCGTTTTGAGTGATGCAGGAAGCTTCGATCAGGGATAGACAATTAAAGTAGGAAGAATCATATTGGGCGCAAAATGAAGTCCTGGAGTCAAAAACGAGATTTCGTTGGGAGTTCAAGAGTTCGTCAGAAGTCCATACGTTCGTCGAAAGTTCTACCAGATTTGATCGAGAAGTCTAGGATCTTGCTAAAGAAGCTTATCGGAACTCACCAAGAAGATCATCGTGAAGTCCAGGAGCTTGCCGGGAGTCCGCTGAAACATTATCAAGAGATCATAGAAAGTTCGTCGGAAGCTCGTCGGAAGAAACATAGACTTACGAACTTATTTAGCTTAGTAAATGTCTTAAAATTTGTAGTTAGCACATAATTAGGTTGAAATTGGGCCAAATCAATTAAGGGTCAATTAGGCCCAAGTTTGGGCTGTGTTGGGCCAAGTGAAAGGCCCAAATAGTGACCCAACAGGAGGCATCGTCGTGGCACAGTCTCCGAGACTATGTCAAGATGTGGTACCACCCAATGGCAGTGTCAGGCGATGGTACTACCCAGACACAGTCTTCTAAGCGATGGTACCACCTAGTGTCAATGCTGTAGGCGGTGGTACCGCTAGGACCCCGAAAATCGAGGATGAGATATATTTAGGCTCCAAATTTGAATCTACTTGAGACCTATAAATACCCCTCTTATCCCTGGTTAACACACACACAACTAAGAGTAAAAAGAAAAGAAAACGCTGTTGTAATCTTGTGTGAACTCCTCTTAAAAGCTATAAATGTTAGTGTAGTCTAAGAGAGGAGTAAGTGGGGGTGTAAAGGTTCTCCCCTGAGCCTGCAAAAGGAGAATAGAGTTGTAAAGAGTTGGTTGGTCTTCACCTATTGAAGGAAGATCGATAGTAGATGCCGATGGCCTCAATGGAGGAGGAATCGGGAGTGGATGTAGGTCACGACGACCGAACCACTATAAACTCGATTTGCATTTCTGTTTTGCTCTTTACTTTAATTACAAACTACCATACTTTCTCATTACTTTAGCTACACTCTCTTATGAATGTGTTTCAAGTTAACATCTTTTCGAGATCAATTTTAATTGAACGAAAGATTTTTGAACCGTCGTAATTTTATCCGCTGCACTAATTCACCCCCCCCCCTCTTAGCACCGACTCATTCCTAATAATTTGGGGGCTATAGCGTGATGGCCTAGTACATCCATAATCGATGAGTCGAGTGAATTATTATGAAGATAATAATTCACTGAGCCAGAAAGAGTTCTGATAGGTATGACACACGGCTAGCTTGATATTGGGCATAGAGGGTCACACATATATGGTAAGCATTGTGACGAGTAGAGGTTCGGATATGAGATATTTGCTAGAGCCCCTATCTTATTGGATATCCAATAAGCCCCTGAATTATTAGATCCAATAAGAGCTAATGAGAGATTACTAGATAGTGATCCATTAATTTAAGAGACTTGAGTCATTGGATGAAGATCTAATACCCAATAGGACATGATCCATTAGGGTTAAGTAAACAGGGGACCTCTATAAATAAAATGGAACCAAAGACTCATAGGCTAGAGGCTTCTTAGTTGCCACCTCCTATTCTTCTCTCCCCTTCTCCTCAGATAGCAGGTGTGAAGATTTAGGTAGTGATTTAAGGAGTGTCGTCGCAGCCCTACTGTGTGGATCACCGCTATAGAGGAGGGCGCTTGACCTCCTTCATCCTCTTCTACAGATCTGTAGGGATTCAGGGATATACGATACCCCTAGGTAAAACATAACTGTCTCATACGTGGATTTAAGTTTTGCTAGTTTTTTCACACCAATCTTCGTACGACGACGAATACTATTTTGGGAAATTTAGGGTTTTTGTTTTCTGTTCTTCTATTGCACATATAATGTCGCCCCTAGATTTTCCTACAGTGGTTTTAGAGCTACATTGTTCATGCAAAAGATTGGTTTTAAACTATGTGTGTTTTGTTTTAGAAAAGCTTTTAACGTTAAAATCATTGACGAAAAATGCGAGAAAGGACAACAATTGTTGGTGCTTATTTCAATCCATAGAGAACCTTAGATAACTCAAACACATGGTTAGGAAATAGAGCATTCTCAAATCCAGGTGGTTGTTTAACACAAACTTCTTCGGAAATAAAGTCATTTAAAAAAATACTTTTAATATTTATTTAAAATAACTTAAAATTATTACAACAAGCATAAGCAAGGGGAATCCTTATGGCTCCAAGTCTAGCCATAAGAGTGAAGGTATCTTCATAATCGATATATTTTTCTTGGTTGAAACCTTTAGCCACTAATCTAGCCTTGTTTCTAACCACGATACCAAGTTCATCTTGCTTATTTCTAAAGACCCATTTAATACCAATTATTAAATGATCACTAGGTCTAGGAACAAGCTTCCACACCTCATTTCTCTCAAATTGATTTAATGCCTCTTACATTATAATATCCTATGAATCATCTTTTAGGGCTTCGTCAATATATTTTGGTTCAATTTAAGATAAAAAGGCTGCATTTGCACAAAAAATTTTAGAAAAAAAATGAGTTTAAACACCTTTTGATGTGTCTCTGATGATTAGCTCCTTAGGATGAGCATCTATACTTCCATTTCTTATATAAGGATTCCTTGGAAGTATATGCATCCAAGTTGTTAGGGAGAGGAGAATTTTTATTTAAATTTAAAGTATTAAAATCATCATCAAAATTATTTTTCTTAAATTCAAATTTTTTATTAAAAAATAGCATAAATAGATTCCTCTATAACCAAAGTTCTTTTATTAAAGACACGAAAAGCATTAGACATCGAGGAATAACCAAGAAAAATGCCTTCATTAGATTTTGCATCAAATTTTCCTAATGCATCTTTTTAATTTAAAATAAGACATTTACAACTAAAAATTTTAAAATATAAAATATTGAGTCTTTTGTTATTCCATAATTCATATGGAGTTTTGAAAAGGAATGGTCTTACGAGAACCCTATTCATGACATAGCATGTCGTGTTAACAGCTTCGGCCCAAAAATATTTGGGTAGGCTATGTTCATTTAATATAGTTCTTGTCATTTCTTATATGCTCATATTTTTTCTTTCAACTATTCCATTTTGTTGTGGATTTCTTGGAGTAAAGAAATTATGGTTGTACCCATTTGACTCAAAAAATTTTGAAAATTATAGTTTTGAAACTCACCACCGTGATCACTATGAATAGATGAAATCATAAAACTCTTTTTATTTTGAACAAGTTTACAAAATTTTAAAAAATATTTAAAGCAATCACTTTTGTATGCTAAGAAGTATGTCCAAGTATATCTACTATAATCATCAACAATTACAAATGCATATTTACTACCTCCTAGGCTTGTTGTATCAATTGGTCCAAATAAATCTACATGGATCAATTGTAATGGTTTAGAGGTACTTATTTGATTCTTTGATTTGAAACTACTTTTTATTTGTTTTCCTAGTTGACATGCATCACAAACTGTCTTTGACAAACTTGATACTAGGCATTTTTTTTACAAGTTTTCTAGTTGTGATTTGAGAGATTAGTTTTATGCTAGCATAACCTAATCTCCTATGTTAGAGCCAAGCATCATCGTTTAAAGTTGAAAAGCATGTTTCATCACAAAAATCATCAATATCAATCGTATATACATTATTATGTTTTAAGGCAATTATAGATCTATTTTTGTCTGGTATTTCAATTATACAAGTATTAGATTCAAATTTGATAATATATCATTTATCACATAATTGACTAATGCTTAGTAGACTATGTTTTAAACCATCTACTAATAGCACATCTTTAATCAAAAGGTTTGACTTGTTACCTATGGTTCCTTTGCCAATAATTTTACCTTTGTTGTTGTCTCCGAATGTGATATATCATTCGTCTTGGCTAGTGAGCTTAGAGAATTGAGTTGGATCTTTTTGGTCATGTGCCTTAAGCATCTACCATCAAGGTACCATCTCTTGCTCCTAACTTGTTATTAGAAACACATCTATAAGAAATGGGGTTTTCTTTTATATACTCATTTAACTTTAGGTATCTCATAAATAGATCTACCTATCATTGAGTGATTTATAGTTCATTTAGGAACCCAAACTAATTTGTATAGACTATACATTTTAAATAGATATTTGTAAGCAAAATAATCATATTTTTCATAAAAATTATATTTTTCTCTAGGTGAGACATGTAATGTAGGTCCTTTAATGAAGATAGTTAACTTTTGTTGCATGTTACTAATAAAGCCAATCCCTTCCTTTCTATGAACATGACTCTTATTAACAAGTATCATGTTTAAAGATTTATTTTCTATTTTAAATTTTTCTAATGTTTCTTGTAGTAATAAATTTTTCATTTTAAATGACTCTAACTCTTCACATTGAGTATAAGGAGTTAACATACACTTATCATACTCATTTTTTAATTTTTTAAGTTCATTGGAAAGATAAGCATAATCCTTTTTTAATAATTTATATTTTTACTAACTAATTTATATTCATCAAACAAATTATGAAAAGTACTTAATAATTCATCAAAAGATAAATAAGCTTCAATTGAGTCACTTATCTCGTCGCCAAACACCATTAATGCGTGGTTAGCAACTTCTTCTTTGTTGGTTAGCTCCTCATCTTCGGATGCACTAGAGTCGTCCCAAGTAGCATTGAGCGCTTTCTTTTTATTTGGTAGTTTCTTCTTCACTTTGGGACATTCATTTTTGAAGTGTCTTGGCTTCTTGCATTCATAGCATATTATTTGGTCTTGTTTTAGTTCACTTTTATTCTTAATGTCTTGTTTTGTTTTGTTTCTTTTTAAGAATTTTTTAAACTTTCTTGTAAAGAGTGCCAAGTCATCATTATCATCATCACTTGAGTTTTCACCCAAGTGGCCTTCTTTGATTCTAAGTGTCATATTCTTCATGTTCTTTGGAAGGTTATTCTTAAGTTCATCATGTGTTATACACGTCATTTTATAGGTCATCAAAGACCCGATAAGTTCTTCAAGTGGAAAATTATTTATGTCCTTTGCTTCTTATATTGCTATTACTTTAGGATCCCAACTTTTTGGAAGGAATCTTAATATCTTGTTAATAAGTTCAAAATTAGAAAAACTTTTACCAAGTGCTTTTACCATTGAAGACATCTGTAAAACGGGTATACATGTCTCCAATGGTCTCATTTGGCTTCATACGAAACAACTCATAACTATGAACCAAAAGATTAATTTTTGACTCTTTAACCCTATTTTTGCCTTCGTGTGTGACTTCAAGTGTGTGTCAAATATTATGTATAGTTTCGCATGTAAAAACTAGATTAAATTCGTTTTTATCAAGAGCACAAAACAAAACATTCATTACTTTAGCATTCAAGGAGAAAATTTTCTCTTCCAAATTATTCCATTCATTTATTGGTTTGGAAGACTTCTTAAAACCGCTTTCAATAATGTTCCACAGCTCAAAATCCATAAAGAGCAAGAAAATTCTTATTCTAGTTTTTCAATACATGTAGTCCGTCCCATTGAACATAGGAGGACGAGTGATAGAATGACCATCTTGATTACCGACAAAAGTTATCTCTCTTGGGTTTTAAACCAAATAGACAGTAACTGTGCTCTGATACCAATTGTTAGGATCAGTCGACACTAAGAAGGGGGGGTGAATTAGTGCTTTTGGAGAACTACGTCGATCATGAAAATTCGTACGATAAAATCGTATTGAAAAGACGTTTAAGCTTAAAGATGTTCATAAGAGAGTGATGAAGATGTAAAGTAACTGCAAAGTAAGTAAATACCAGAGAAGAAAGAGAATACACCAGTTTTATAGTGGTTTAGTCGTTGTGACATACATCCACTTCTGATTCCTCTTCCGTCAAGGTCACCAGCTTCCACTATTAATCTTCCTTCAATGGGCAAAAACCAACTACCCTCTTACAACTCTTTCTCCTTTTCACAAGTTTAAGAGACAACCTTTACAAACCTCACACTTCTCTTATAATGATCACAAATCTAAAGGAGGAGGAGAACACTTAGCACTTTTTCAAGATTTTTACAACTCAAAATTTCAAGATTTTTTCAAGACTTTGTTCACACTTTTCGTGCTCTTTCATACAAGAAAGAGTGGGGTATTTATAGACCTCAATGGCTTCAAAATATAGCCAAAAAGTGTCTCAACCTGGGTTTTTTAGGTACTAGCAGTACCACCGCTAGTACTTCCTGACATTGGATGGTATCACCACTCAATCTGGTGGTACTATCGCTTGATAGAGCCTCAGAGACTAGGCTCTAGCAATACCACCGCCCAAACAACATGGCTCCAAGTGGCTGAATAGACAATCCAACCAGCCTAATTCAGCTCTATTTTGGGCCTAATTAGCCTCTAATTGAGTTAGTAGGATTTTTCCCAAAACTAACTCAAATTAAACTCCTAACTATGATAGTTAAGGCTAAAACAATTACGATATAAGCAATCTAAGTTGTCCAACACGTCAATTGTTCAAACGAACTCTCGGTGAACTTCCAACAAGCTCCCGATGATCTTCCGGCGAGCTTTCACTACATCATACGATCCTTCGATGTATCCCCCGATTCATTTGGCCCAATGCTTGATCATTAACTCTGGCCCAACATTCGATTCTTCTTTAATTATTTTACTTTTTTCATGATCGTAGGTAGTCCTGCATCACTTATCTCAACACATGGATTAGATCATTAATTCACTAATTGATTTCATCATCAAAATCTGAGACTCAACAAATCTAACTACCCAAGTCTCTTAGATTAGTAGATCTGTACCCAATAATCTCTTATTGGCTCTTATAGGATCTCATCTATAGGATCCAATAATTCAGGAGCTTATTTGATATCCAATAAGATAGGGGTTCCAACGGATATCTCATATCCGAACCTCTACTCATCGCAACACCCACCATATATGTGACCCTCTATGTCCAATATCGAGCTGGCCATGAGTCATACCTATCAGAACTCTTTCAGACTTAATGAATTATTATCTCTATAATAATTCATAATAATTCACTCGACTCATCAACTACTGACGAACTATGTCACTATGCCGCAATCCCCAAATGATACAGGGGAATCCAATCCATTGGACTTGTCTGACCTTAGTTACCATTTATCTATAGTCCCTCATCCATCTAATACTCTAGAGACCATATACCGAATATGGTGCTATCAGGCTCATACAGTTTCTACTCGAGCCTCATTCTCATCATATTCTCTCGAAGAACTCTTTCTCTCTCAATCCAAATGACCCTAGTCAGGGATTTGTTTGAGCAAGAATACATGGGATATTTCTCTCATGACATCGAGAGTGGATGATCCTCTATCGACACTCAATTGCTCTCGTAAAGTTGGCTTTCACTCCCGATGACCAGTTGTACTAGATTTGGAACTTCCAAGCCTATAAGTCTGGCATCAAAGAGTGGAGTACTTATGCAAGATATCCTTTATATCTTAAGTCTAAGGACTAGATATATCCCTAGTATTCCAATACGAGCAGCTATAAGACCAACTATCTCCATCATATGGATGGGTATATAGTACACCAGTCTGTCCGGTTATCTCGATATCCCTCTCGAGTAATTTATGACCATGATTATTTAATGTTTATGTTTAAAAGTGAATCGATCTCATTATCGTGATCTCATCACGATCTGATTCCCATTACACAGATCCATGGGCATCACAATATATATTCATACAATAAGCAATATAAAATAATAAAATATCAAATAATATAATAAGTAAAAAGAGTGTATCATGTCACACGTGTCATCACTCATGTGATTGGCTTGTAAAGCACTTATGACTAACAAAAAAAGTATCCCTTATCATTTTTTATTTGAGATATTATTTTTTCTCAAATCACTAAATAATTTAATGAAGGTAAAAATTAAAATAATATTGATATGCCCTCACATGACATTGATATCATTGTTAATAAATTGATAGAACAATCATAACCGATAGTTTTACGAAAATCTCAAAGGAAAAGAAGATTTCTCATTTTTTATGATTATATGATATATTCATAAGAATTAAATTATGATATAGAAATCAAAAGAATCTCTTGGTGTTTTTTAAGTTATGAAGAGTAGAAATTCTGAATAGTGGTATGATGTAATAAGAAAGAGTTAAAATTAATGGACAATAATGGTGTTTGAAAACTTATAAATTAGCTAATAATTACAAAAGAGTCGATTATAAATTAGTTTTTAAAATTAAATATGATTCAAAGGATAATATCGAACGATATAAAATCAAATTTATTATCAAAAAAAAATTCTTATAAAAAATGATCATAATGAGATATTTTCTCTATTTTTTTAATTAACTTATTAAGAATCATCATAATATTAGTAGCTCATTACTATCTTGAGTTACATCAAATAGATGTAAAAATAATTTTTTTAACTAAAAATCTAGATAATCAAATTTATATAGAATAATCTAAATGATTTGTAGAGAAATGAATGGAAAGAAAACTTTTGGCTTGTAAATTTGTGAAAATCTCTTTATGATTTTAAACAAACTAATAAAAAAATAATATATAAAATTTTATTATATTATTATTTTTTAAAATTAAAAAAATACTATTTATCAGTATTTATATCTGTGAGAGCAAGTTTATTATATTGGTCTTATATATAGATAATATTTTGCCTTACTAATAGTGATCTTGGTTTATTATACTAAATTAAGAAATTTGTCACTAAGAGTTTTAATATATGGATACATCTCAATAATTATTAAGACTATCTAAGAAATAATTTATTAATTAAATCTTAAAGAAATTTAACATGTAGCTTTATTCAGTAAATGATAAAAGTATAAGATTTAATAAAAGCTAATATTTTCTAAAATTAACTTAGAAAAATTAAATAAAAAATATTTGTTATGTGTGGACAGTTAAAAGTTCATTGTATGCTCAAGCCTATATTAGGCTAAATATCAATTTTGAAGTGTGGATACGATAGATATTTGAGTTATCTAAAAATAAAATATTAAAAAGCTACAAAGGAATGGAATAAGATACTTACAATGATGAACAACTATATGCTCACATATAATAAATCAAATCAACTTAAAATGATGATATTTTTAAATTTTAATTTTATAAATTATCTTGATAGTGAGAAGTTTATTTTATGATTTATGTTTATATTAGCTAGAGGAACAATTTAGTATAATGTAAATTGCATTATCAATAGTAAAAGCTAATTTTGTAACATACTTTTACTATAAATAAATTTTATCATTTTTATTTTTATTTTTATTTTTTTAACTTATCAATTAATGAGCTAAGTGAAAAAAATATATATTAAATGCTATATTGCTAATTAATTGGTTAAGATATATTAAATTTCTAATTAAATTTTGATTAAAATTATCGATTAATAGAAAGAAAATTTATTTATATTAGAATATTTTAAAAAATGATCTTAATGAAAGAACTTCTAATTATCTTTCATAAATTTTATACTTTGATCTATATATAGGCGTCTATATATAGGCAGCACTTTCTAAGGATTATATTATCATAAAAAAAATTCTCATATTTTAATCGATCCCTGCTCTATCAATTATAATAATTCTAAAATTAAAAAAAGAGAAAATGAGCATCTAAGTTATTTCTCGTGCAGATATATATTTTATGTTTGTTCTACGTTGCTTGATTTCAATACTAATATTTTATATAATAATTTTATTTTGTTTTTGGCAGAAACAACCCAGCTGGACTGAGATGATGCTTGAACAAGCCAAAATCTTGACACCTTTCTGGTAAACAGCAGGCAATGGCAGCTGGTGCAGTCACCAGTTGTTTTTAGGACCGTACTACTATTCACTCACTGATCCAAAGGGAAAAGATACATGTTATCACAAACAACAAGAACCCCCATTTGCATTGAAGAGAAGGAAGAAGGTAAACAAAATGTAAGGAGGACAATACCACAACCAACTATAATGAAACAAAAATCACAAAACAATACTTATCATGATGTAGCAGAACAAGAAAGACAGAAACAAGGTGGAATTGATTGAGCCTGTTATGCCAACATCTAACACAAGACAATGCACACAAGCCTCAGATGAAGAAGAGAACCCTGATGACCTTCTCACCTCGGTCTGGACCTGCTGTGCCATGAGTCCTCCCATGCCCCATCTGCTGCTTCCTCCTCGTCTCCGCCATCTCCTCTAGTCTTCATGGAACAAAACCGAGAGAGGAAGCAAGGCTTCTGCTTACTTTTCTCTATCTCCCTCTCTTTACGTAAGGCTACGCTCTCCCCTCTCTTTCTCTTCTTCTCAAGGACTCTTCTCTTCATGACCTTTCCATAAAGAAGCAAAAGCAGGAAGCGCAGATCACATTTTTATTTCTCCCTGTAGTTTTTACCTGATCGCACTGTGACTTCACTCTCTCCCCACGTACCTCGTTGCTTGCCATTACAAGTCCAACAACGCACAGCTCGTCGTGGTGGAGACGCAACCGTGCGGCGCGATGATGCATACGCTACACGATCTCCTTCCCTGGTACTCAATGCCAACAAAACAAGAACCTCTTCACGCGCGGACACATGCACGCTGCCTCTCCTTAGTACACCGCAGCGTTTGTCTCGCATGTCTAATGACGTAGATATCCTCAAACCCATCTCTCTCTCTTCTCCGATGAAGAGGACGGGAAGCAGATTGGTGGCTCAAATGGGCTTCACTCCCACTGCCCCTCGGCTTGAGAACAGCAAGAAAACAGTATCCGATGGCGGTGTGCCTAAGTTTTGGTACACTGCAGCAGGACGGAGAGAGTCTGCTAGCTCTCCCATGTGCCTCTTCGGGCCACCATGACCACAAACCCTGTATGAAATCCTGCATGAGCTCTGTGGCCCAGCTGATCTGAGATTTACCTCTACGTGTTACTATGTGACTCCATGCAGTACTTTGGGTAATCTCTGGGCCCCAACCTAGAGGGGGGGACCATCAAACCATTATGTTGATATATATATATATATATATATATATATATATATATATATATCTCACC
>LVTN01001609.1:40727-61555 GCA_001649415.1 Musa itinerans
TCGACCTCCTTGGAACTCTATAGGAGTTCCCCCCTCCAAGTTGCTGCTCAAAGGCTGCAAAATATATTCATCTATTGCTTATCAAAAAAGGAGGAATACATGGCTATTTATAGAGCTTCTAAACCCTAACTCCTAATAGGACTCCTACTCAAGACTCTTACTTCTAACCAACTCCTAATATGACTCCTACTTAAGACTCTTATTCCTTTACAACTCCTATTTCTTCTCTAAGAAACATCCTCCTAACCCTAGCCGGCCTCTTCACCTGTTTAATAGGGATCGGCTTAGGTAAGTTTTACATGAATGTCCTCAATTAGGACTCTCCTAGCTAGAGTCCTAACAGAAGGCGACTGCGTCGGTGTAGCTACAGCTATTGCGACCCAAGGGGACAATCGCCGAGTAGTAGGGTTGAGGCTGCGGTGATGGCAACCTGCGGTTGCGGCAAAAGATGCTAAGCAAGGGGGAGGCGACGTTAAAGCGACCGGGGTTGAGAAGAGGAATCGATGGTGCGTGCGTTGCTGGGGTTGAGGTAGGGCACCGTACTTGATGCGATTGCTGCGTGCGCTGCTGGAGGGCGGCTATTGCAGAACGAGGAGTTGGTCGTTAGCCGGGAGTAGCAGTGGTTGCTGGCCAGGAACTGCGGTGATCGGTGGCTGCGATAGAAAATGCAAAGTTGCTCTGTTTTGGTCGCCGCGAGGAGGGGCGGTCGAGCGACTGCGACTACGACCCAAGAGGAGGCGGGCGGCGATGGAGGCAACGAGGGTCACGATTAGGAGACGTTGGCCGGGAATAGCGACGTTGAAGCGGTCGAGGTTAAGAAGAGTCGATGCAATCGCCGAACAACCGGGTTGAGGCTACGATGATGGCAACCGATGACAACGGCAACGGAGGAAGAACAAGAGGGAGGTGGCGTTGAAGCGGCCAGGGTTGAGACTACAGTGGTGGCAACCGACGGCTACGGCAATGATGTAGAGCAAGGGGGTTGAGGCTACGGTGGAGAAGAGGAATCAGTGGCAGTCGTCGCCGGCCAAGAAGTAGCGACGACGGTGGTGGCAGTCGGCACTCGCAGCAACAAAGGGAAGTAGCGACCAGGGTTGAGGCTGCAATGGTGGCAACCAGCGGCTACGGCAATGATGCAGAGCAAGGGGGTTGAGGCTGCGATGGAGGCCGGGGTTGAGAGGCAACGGTGGCGATGCGGTTGGGAGCAAGGTCATCGAGGACGAGCAGCAAAGGCGCACCGAGGCTAGGCGCTGCCAGGGGGTGGTCCGTTGGTCGGGAATAGCGACGGCGGCCCTTTCTCGGTTGCCTTGTTTTGGTCGCTGTGAGGAGGGGAGGTCGAGCGACTGCTGCGGCGACCCAAGGGGAGACGGGCTGCATTGGAGGAGGTAGTGGTGGTGGCGCGGCTAGGAGCAACGTCACCAACAATCTGAGGGAGAAAAAGGAGACGGGAATTTAGATTGGATCGAGAGATGGAAGGGACGGGGGCGGCACCGCCGAGACCACGGAAACCGGCTCTGCCGGACTACTGGAGCGAGTTGAAGCATCGATGATTGTCGACGCTTGGTCAGAGAGCAGCGACGACGGGTGGGCTGGCCGGAAGCAAGGGAAGCAGGGGTGCATGGCTGCGACGGCTTCTTCTCTCTCTTCTTTTTTTTTTTTGAAGATGAAGATAAACTGCAACGAGAAGGCTGAGGATCGCTCCGATACCAAATGATAAAACCCTAAAGTATTATCGTAAAATAAAGAAGAGAAAAGGGGATGATCGCTTCGAGGGGATCGGCCACCTTGATCATTTCGAGGGGATCGACCTCCTAGGGTTTGTCCACAGGCTGGAATAACATTTCATTGATTGATTGATTGATTTCGAAAAGAAAGGGTTACATCACTATTTATAGAGTTCCACCTAGAGTCCACTAGGACTTGAACTTTTAATAATAAATAAATATTAAATAAATCTCTACCTGACTCTAACTGAACTAAACAAACTCAATAAACATTATTCAAAAGCTCATAAAATAAAAGGATCCTAACAGTATCATTTGATGTGTGGAGGCCAACTTAAGGACCATTTCTGCTTACCTGAACCCTCTCTCAGACCAAGCTTCACATATTAAAACCCTCCGAACATGTTAAAGAAGAAAAAGACTTTTCAAGGTTGGAGTGGAGAGATGATGCTATGGGACTTAGTTGGTGAATGCATTAGGAAAGAAATGCTAAAAACTTCCTTAATCCTCAAGGCTTCAAAGAACAGAACAACTGATAAACTAATTAACCATTTGTAGAAGTACTAGAGCTCATGTATTAAAGGAAAAAAGAAAATAATATCTTTCATGATTAAAACATCAGCCTCTCTGCATATTTAATCTTCTGCATTGCCCCTTATTGTCCCCTCCCTCTGTTATAGGCTCTATGGTTTGACTGTTCTTTTCATGAAAGAATGGTGGTTTCTTTTAAAGAAAATTCAAGAAAAACCAATTCATTAGGTACCTGTAGTCATATGTAAGAGGCTCCCCAATGTCTATTGAACGAGAAGCAAAAACACCAACACGTGTCTCCCCATCAACTTGCCTGCATCATAGAAAAGGAAATCAGCAAGTGAAATGTCATTTCACAGTAGAAGTAAAACTTAATAAAGAGAATAGATAGAAGGGACTAGCTTCATATGTACAATTATATAAAAATGCTCTACCATTTTTCAAGTTTGCAGTTTGGATCACAACTGTGGTTAAGAAATCGAGAAGTGTTTCCTTTAAAAGTAGCATCAATTATGAAGTCTTTATGAATTTCACACATGTAGAATTTCTGATCGCCTCGATGTTTCATGTCCCACAGTCTTTGCTCGCACAAGGCATCATCAATAACTGAATCAAGACACAACAAAGGTGAGCAACACAATGGAGAAACATTACTTCAAATGCACAGCAGCACATCCATAGGAAAAGAACCATCATATGACATTGGAAGTGGTTTTATAGTAAGGTACAATGGAACATACACACATTCAAACCAATTCATAGTAAGGAACATACTATGAACTATGAACTATTCATAGAAGCATATCATATTCCTCAAAACCTCAACCCCCAATGCACAATGAAGCAACTTATATACATTATATTACCATCAAGTTTTCAAAATACTAAAATCTATAATCAGTATCTTGAGTCCCTCTCAATTATCATCCTTATTATTTCTTTCATCCCCTGTTTGTTCCTCATTTAAATCAACTGTATTTTCCTTATTATGCATCTGCAATAGCAAACTCCCCACTTTTCCAAACATAAGCCCTAAGCTCATCCTTTCCCTACCAACTTTTCCTTATTATGCATTGTTTTTCACAACTTTTCCCTGCCAAATTTAAGACTTTGTTTGGTTACAAGGGGAAAGAAGAGAAGAGTAATGACTAAGAAAGGAAAAATGAGAGAAAATGAGAAAAGAGAAAAATAACCCTATCCTTGTTTGGACAAATAGGAGAAAAGAGGAAAGATCACTTGGTTTCTTTCTTTCTTCCTACATCTCTCCAGTTTGGGAGAGAAAACAGGGCCTTGGAGAGGGAACAGTTCTCATTGTTTCACTCCATTTCTGTCAACATATATTGCCAGATGAGATAAAGCTATTTTTTCTTCATTTCTCTCATTTAATTTCTGAAAACAAACAAGAGAAATTAACTCTTTCTCATCTCTTCTCCCCAGGTCTCCATTTAAAGAGATGACAAGCTCATTTACTTGAAGCTAATAGTCCACATTATTCCAGGAGTGTTAAGAATTTGTTATGCCTTCAATAGGCCATGTTACACTAAACAAACCGATATTATCAAAAACATGACAAGAACCTAGTCCCTTGGAAAATGCTTACTTCATTTATATTAAAATCCTTCCAATATTAAAAGGATACACAAAACAAAAAAAGGTCATAGGAGTTAGGACAAGGTTAGTATATGGATTATAAAGGCATGGATAATAGGCAATCCGAATAACTTAAAGAGCCATAATTTTATCCACATGGCAAGATTCAGATAGGGCTGACTCATCCATAGGACAAGCTAATTTATGAAATTATGAACTATGATGGCTTAATTTCCCTAAAGCTAGGAAATCACAACTTGCCTGATTATTTTAGAGCTCTTCATATCGGCTACTGCCAAATTTTACCCGAATCAACCAATTCTTAAAATCTTGGGGCAATAAGATTCAAAATTTATGCTAACAAGTCAAAAGGTTATCAACCAAAAGATATCCAAGAAAATAGCAGAATAAACTTTAAAAGAAAGATGGCAAAGTTATAAAGAATAATATATGAGAAGAGCATGAGATACAGCACCTGAAAATAGAGTCATAGACCAATTAAGACAAAAGTGATGAAGATGAGGACCTATAAAAATGGATCCAGGTTTTTGCACCATGCATGGTGTTGTTGAGAAACTTAGTGGAAAAAATGCTTGAAGCTGACAGAATTTTTGGCAACATAGAGGATGCATGCTAAGCCATGCCATTCTGAAGCTGATTATTTCGCACAATGCCCAAGCTAATAATACTTTGCCTACTTTAACTGGTATGTGGAGTGTGACAGTCATATAATCCTAGTGACATAATTAAACCTTCTGCATTGTTCACAATTTAAGATTTTGCTTGGAACAATTATGATAAGCCTGTTATAGCATCATTTTTCCTGTGTACTCTTAACAATGGCTTTTTGTTCATTTCTTTCGGAAAAATAAATACAAAAAAGGAAAGAATAAAGAAGTGTTGGATTTACCATGACTAGTTGTATTCCTCTTCTTCCCATGCAAATTCTCTCCCAAAAAAAGAAAATGAATCAACACAAACAACCAAAACTCTCCTTAGTTCAACACCCAGAGATTAGAGGAACTCATCAGTAAGATGTCAAGAGGCCAGGCAAGTTAATATTTCTTTTTCTTTCTCCCACTCTTCCTCTTTTCTTTTTCTCGCTTTACTAATTTCTTCCAGTTGGTTTGTCAGCAAACCAATGTTAGCAATAGTCGAAGATGGCACAGGTAGTAGCTAGAATGCATGTTAGATGTACTTCAGTCCTAGTTTGTAGCAGGGTTGTAGCATTTATGTAAAATTTATTGCAATATTCACAAAAAGGATTCATAAACCAACCTAATTACACATAATTTTGGAGAAAGCTAATTGTCATAGTATAGGCAAAAGAAGCATTGAGTAATTTAACTGCAGTGCTTATGCTTTTGGTTATTGTCATGTATCAATCACAAGCTTAAAATTAGTAAACATAGGACAATCAAATGGAATAAAAGAATAAATATTTCAAATTTGCATCTCAAATTTTGATGTGTTACTCCTGAAACTAATAAAAGAAAATCAACATACCTTCTCCAATATATTCTATCACAAAGTCTCCCTTCTCCATAACCTCTAATGCCACGACTCCCCATCCACAATATTCAGTCTGAAAGAGAAGAAGCACTCAACTAATTATGCCAAGAAAACTGTTAGAATCAAGTGAAGTTCAGTGACATCATGTAGACCATCTTGCCAAAATACTGTTTCAGTAACTACTAACTAAAAGGATCCATCAACTGATAGAAATGCAACAGAAGATGGAGTGTTGACTTTTGGAGTTCAAGACTGAATTTAAAAATGAACCAAATCTATACAAGAGGACACAGAAAACCACATTCAAAAGCCACTACAGTAAATTGACATTATATCAACACCCATACCAAGCACATCTTAAGAGAAGAGTTACCTTAACAACTTTAATCTTCTTCTCTTTGCGGAAGGGTCTGTTTCTACACATATCAGAACAATGACAATCCTTGGAACAGCTGATGGAAAGACCCCTGCTTGGAAATTTAAATAAAATGAAACTATCACACAAGGCTGTTGAAAGCATGAACTGAATTGAAGATATAAACATAAAAAAAATCATCCAGTGACAAGTTTAGTCTACTTCACCAAGCATCCAGGAAAAAATAATCAATAAAAAGCATATTGTGCAACAAATATGGTGAACAAAAGATATAAATTTTAGACACCCGTTATCAAAAGAAACAACCAAATGTTAACTGAAAGTCTTTGATTATTTATAAGTAATAAAAAAGAGAATCCACAGTGAATGAACATAGCTTCAGTGCATTTTACTTGTATGCATTCCATAAGAATATTTCAGTTGTGTTTATGTGTCGCATCTTGAGATGAAGTGAACATAAAGGCCATCATCTATAAAAACAATAAAATTTTGTATTTAATTGATTCGATTGAAATTAGAAACCCCTAATAAGATAAAAAGGAGATTGACTATAGAAATCCATTTAAGCCAAATGTTATTTGTTAAGTACTATGGATTGTAGATATTTTTGGCCCTAGGTTCATATTGTAAATTCACTAGTCTGCAAACTCAACAACTTCAGAAACAACAAGAGATTGCTAAATTATGTACGCATCTCACTAAGAGAAAATGATGCATCAAACTGCATGCAATTAAACACCACAAAGGTCTCATTTCGGGTTTATTAAAAATTAAGGAAAATTTACAAGCAAGTCACAAGACATCATCTTGAGTAATTATATCTTCATTTAAATTTCTTTATTGCAAAGTAAACTACATTGTTGCATGCTTCTTGAACATATCTAATTGATACACACAGTCATAAAAATTCAATTTGACACCTATGTTGATGTCTTAAACCCGTATAGAGAATGTGCTTATGCAGACCCAGAACATGACATTCCAGATAATGAATGGCTGCTGAGATGATGAACACCCTTTCATTCTAGCAGAGTTCTACAGTTGACAGACGAATCACCTTAGGCTAAATAAAAGTGAAGTATCCCAGATCACACAAAAAGCAGTATCAACAATCACAACTTTGCACAAAAACTAGATGATGTGGAGGTAAAACCAGAACATCATATTTCAATCTCTAATCATCAATTTAGTTATGAAAGTTTCTTATTGCAAGTTATGATACAAATCATACAATCATGCAAATTATCTTATTTGAGTTTGCATTTAGTCTCCACGGCTTGACTTTTGATACCATGAACCTTATTTAGGTGTCTTCTTGATGTAGTGCATGGCTAGATTTGAACATAAAGTGTAACATTGAAAAGTAAAATTATATAACAGCATTGGATAATAAAATTAATAATAATCTCATGCTTCATGTTAATCAAGTTTCAAGACATCTTGTTCCAAGACACCAATTCCACATCACAGTTATCAAGTTTCAAGGCAAATCAAGTTCCAAGAAAGAGCTATCAGTTCCACGGCACTAAGTTCCCATGAATTAATAATGTTTTCTAAATTGTTTCTTTGTAAATTGACATTATTCATTGGGTTGTTGAGGGTTGAGCTAGATAGGGTAGCTGGCTGTTGATATATTTAGTGTACAAATCATTTATAAAAAGGAGAAGAGAAATGAATTTGGGAGACAAACTTGAATAAGTCTCATCAATCCTCGTAACTGTGCTTTTAGCTCTTGGTTATTCCACAAATAAGTCTCATCAATCCTCGTAACTATGCTTTTAGCTCTTGGTTATTCCACAAATAGAAGAGTTCCCTTTTCCTTATTCTAAATTCTCACTCACCCTTCTTGTTTCCACATCACTTCTCTGGAATTTCTATGGCTATACATTTAATTTGTGAATTTCTCATATTTCTTATACAACAAATAGGTAGTATAAACCAATACATTTTGCACTAACACAAGATATTTATCAAATATATCTAAATTTTATTACATGAACTTTTGTTTCTCTTTAATGTCGTGTATTGTTAGTTAAATACAGCGATTTCAATAAGTGCTCGGGCGCTCGCCTAGGCACTCGAGCGAGGCGAGGCGAGGCCCGAGAGCCTCGTTTAATGTTCAGGTGATCCGCTTCAAAGAGGCGCCGCCTGGGCGCTTGGCCGAGCCCAGGCGTCGGGTGTTTCGGGCGAGCGCTCGAGTTAAACCAGGTGACTGAACCAACGTTTTAGGTCTGGTTCGATCGCATTTGCGTTAGTTGGTTCAATCAAACCAATTAAAGCACCGATATCAACCTCCCAACATCCCTCTCACGACTTCCCCAACCCTAACCCTGCTCGCGATTCCACAGCCGACATTTGCTCATATTTCTTATACAACAAATAGGTAGTATAAACCAATACATTTTGCACTAACACAAGATATTTATCAAATATATCTAAATTTTATTACATGAACTTTTGTTTCTCTTTAATGTCGTGTATTGTTAGTTAAATACAGCGATTTCAATAAGTGCTCGGGCGCTCGCCTAGGCACTCGAGCGAGGCGAGGCGAGGCCCGAGAGCCTCGTTTAATGTTCAGGTGATCCGCTTCAAAGAGGCGCCGCCTGGGCGCTTGGCCGAGCCCAGGCGTCGGGTGTTTCGGGCGAGCGCTCGGTTAAACCAAGTGACTGAACCAACGTTTTAGGTCTGGTTCGATCGCATTTGCGTTAGTTGGTTCAATCAAACCAATTAAAGCACCGATATCAACCTCCCAACATCCCTCTCACGACTTCCCCAACCCTAACCCTGCTCGCGATTCCACAGCCGACATTTGCTCTCTGCTACCGCTGCCTCTCTCCGCTATCATTACCTCTCTCCAATTTCGCTGCTCTCTGCTGTCGCTGCCACTGTCGCTACTCGCTATTGCCGCTGCCACTGTCGCTACCCGCCAACTACCACTATCGTTGCTCGCCGCTGTTGTCGCTACTTGCTATTGCCGCTGCCACTGTCGCTACCCGCCATTGCCACTGTCGCTACTCACCGCTATTGTCGCTGCCACTATCGCCGCTACCGCTGTCATTGCTCTCAATTAGGAGTCTCGATCTTACTCTTACTCTCTTCTCACATTAACTCAACTTAGTATATTGCTAACAATATATTAACAGTATACTATTAACTGTGTACTGATAACATTATTTTTTATTTATTAGATTCATAATATATTATTTGATTTTAATACTGTTAATTTTTATTTACTTGAAATTATTGTTAATGTTTCAAGATAAATGGCAAGTGTACAGAGCAACTCAATAAATTCTCCAACGATATCAAAAAAAGATCCTGCATAGATGTATAATTATTTAAAAGATCCGAAAGATCCTAATGCAGTGACTTACATCTTCTGCGATAAGACTACTAAAAGTGGTATTTTTCATGCAAAACATCTAGTAGGAAATTTCAAAAATGCAACAGCTTGCAAGGATCACATTCAATAATTATATCATATTTTCAACATTTAATATCATATTTTTATTTAAATAATTATATTTATTAATTATATTATATATTTTTTATATTTTAGTGCCTTTCTTCGCTCGAGCAAGCGCCTAACGCCTCGGGCGTTTTTGGAGCTTGGCGCCTTTTGTCGCCTAGCGCTTTTTAAATCACTAGTTAAATATTATTTTGATCTAGTATTGAAAGGACTTAAATATTGGATAATAAGAAAAATTACCTTCAAACAACTAAATAGAAGCCCCCTATGATATTTGTATCAGAAAAGCATTAATAAGAAAAAACAATTATCCTGTCATAATTACTCGAGTCAAGTTGATATATGCACAAATATAGATTCATTTTTAAATCCACATGATGCTCATTTGTTAGATGATATAAATTGGGTTGCAACAAGCATTTGTTGACTCTCAATATGTGAATGTAGATACTAAGTTAAACATTGACAGAAAATAAATCAACAAACAAATTGATTTTCTTTTTGTAACCTCATATCTACTGAGCCATCGAAAGTTTCTATGGAAAGCAAGACATAATGACAAATGAAAAGGGCTGAAAAACAGCAGCAGTCTCAGCAAAATTAAGCATATACACAAGAAAGGGTGAATTTAACTAATTGAAAAAACAGAATGTTCAATTAAGAAGTGTAAGCTAATTCAAAGGCATCCCACAATACTTGCAGAGCAATCAAAACAACACAAATACATAAGAGTGATCAAAACAACACAAATATATAAGAGTGATCTAAAGAAACATCAATACCTGCATTCACAATTCTCCTTACATGTGGAGTTAGCATTGCAGTTTGTGCAGCCACCACCAGTCTCAGTACCATCTCGCTTCTTCTTGATTAAGTAAACATCTACTCTTATTAAGGATCCAGAATAGATAATAATTAAAACCTTCCATGCGTAAACAAGAGAAGTGCAGAAAGTTCCTTAGAAGGTCCTAGTACATAAAATGTTATGTTTCAGCTTATCTATGACTTTTTTAGCTCTAAAGATTTTGCACAGGATACTCCGTCGGATATGTACGTATGGAGATGGCTCCGTTTTGTTCTCCATAACATCTTTCAAGATGCAGCCCATCTTAAACTCTTCATCAGCATATGGAAGAGGCAAGCGGAGAAAAGCTTCCTATGAATTAGAAGCAATTGTATGAATCATCTGTACAATGACAAAATAATATTTCTAAATGCAGAAACATTACTCTGTTTCTATCAATCTAAAACTTCAAGGACATTTTCAGATTATCCTTAGCAATCTTTCACTTATAAAGAAAATACCAAAGATTCAAATCCCTACGAAGGGCCACAAAAAAATCCAGAAAATAATCACTCATTATACAATCCAATACGAACAAACTTGGCATTATTTGGTTGACATAAATGTTGAATGGCTCTGAATTTCAAGGTAATCCACAACAAGAAAGCTGATCAGGGAATGTTTAAGGAATCCAAGAAAAAAACTACCTCAACATCCCATGTGGTATCTGCATGCTGTTATCCACTCAAAAGAATCAGTCCTGTCAGCCAACCTTATCAATAAATGTTAAGAATAAAGAAACATTATTCTAAATCAAATACAGGAAAGAGCACAAGATGATGCATGTCACAAGGAACCACCATCACATAGATGTAAAATTTGATTAATCATCACAGTGAGTAAACTGACTCATATACTATCACAGAGAGAATATTATGATAACCTCAATTAAGCAAAAGAAAGAAAGGTCCTAATACAATCAACTATCATATAACCAAGAGGTCAAAATTCAGGGCTTTGATTACTTGTTAGATCCCTTTAAAGGGCAAAGCCATAATAAACTATCAACCAAACAAATTAACAAGCAAAACGAATCAACCTGAAAAATATACTCACACTGAAAACTGACTAAGGAATATTCCTTTTAGCACCAGCAATGTTATAGATGGCATTGTGCCATAAACCAGCATATTACTTTTTATATTAACCATAATTTCATTGAAAATAAATGTAGTTCGAATATAGAGCAATTGAACTCTGAAATAAGGAAATTTAAGAACACAAGTGCTTAAGTTTCCTATAATTAAATTGGATAGATATGCCAATTCTAAAAGAGGATCCTTAAAGAAACAAAACTTACTGATAAGAAGAAGAAAATTTTGACAACACAACTGGAAGCAATGTAATTGACTATGTTTTCCAGGCATTGAATAAAGTTCACAAGTAAAAATCATCAAAAACATACATGATAGTATTTGAAATTTTGAGCATCTAGAAACTACTGAACCAAAAAGTAATTGAAATGTAGAAAGAGTAATCAAGATAATTGCATATCTTTTCTGGTGATGAAAGAAGAGATCGACCTCCTTCTCAAGATGCCAATCCGAAGAATGCCTCCAACAAACTGCTCGCCCTGGCCGATTTTTCAAATAGATAACATCCGCTGGCCATGGTGCACACTTTGCATGTGCTGCCACTTCACATCTCACACATCGCCAATATGCTTTTTGTTTGCAAACAAAACAACCCTGTGAAGAAAGAGAATGAATATATCACTCAGCTAAAGTTCATCTTTTTTCACTCCATAAAGAGGACTTACCAAAAAGATAAGACAACTGTTGACAGAGCAAACACTTAGAGATGACAAGGCCATAGTTAGCATATTATTTATAACCAGTCTACAAATTTAAACAGATGCAGAAACATAACTGCAACTGGGATATTCTAAACTATGGAAACAAACATTTAAAGTATAAATTTTAGGCTAGGTAATTAAATTATAAGGCACGACATGAGCAATACAAAACTATTATTTATTCATAGAAGATTATTAGGCTAAGGAAGATTAGTGGAGATAATTTTTCATAAATTCAAAGTGGGATAACTAAAGCAGATAGCAGCATTATAAAGACGACCGATTGTGTCATGCCCTACAGATTCCAGAAATTTTTTTTTTTGAGAAATTTGTAATATTAGCTATGCTTTATTTATTAGAATGTCAGGTAGTTAAAAGCAATATACATTATATGGATCTTAGATTAACTAGTGATATTGATCAGCATAGCTCAAAGGCGAGAAGAATGTCCATGTAGCCAAGCCCACAGACAGCAAAATATGATAAAAACAGAAAATCAATTGAAATAGAGTAAAAACATATTTTGAGAAGATCAAACTATCATGCTAAAATATTATTTTACTTCAAATTCCATATGCAACTAATTTTAAAAAGAATAATAGAGAATAATAACTAAACATAATTACGTAGTGTTCAATATAAGTAATATTAAATTATTTTCAAGAAGATATTATTGTGAAAAGTACTACTGTGTATATATATATATATATATATATATATATATGTCTCAAAAATATTATAAAATTATCCACCTATAGTTTTGAAGATAACAAGAGGCACTCCATCATGGTCCTAATTCTTCTCTAATCACCATGTGAGTGAAGTGTGGGTCAAAAGGCAATACAAAAAGAAGTTATGTTGCAATTATATAGAATCCCATGCATCCTTTTCTTATAACAATATCCCTATTCCTTCTAAAGGTTAAGGCATCGGATAACAAACATGACAGGCATATGCCAAATGACAATTGCAATGACTGCACAAAATAGTAAATACAATGATAATTACTTCTCTTCTTTTGGTTCATAGTATTTAACTTTCTTCATCTGCTTTCAACCTTCTCTTTCCCTATAATAGTGATCAGCCTCCTTCCATTCCTTTGTTCCATCTTTGAAATTTATCATATTGGCTAGAATTAGTTAAGATCAAATAACTCCAGTAACTTTCAATCGATTTTGGTTTATTTCAATCAACTTCCAGCTCCAAGGCTGCAAATTCAAACGAAATTGGAACAAACTTGCATGATACAGATACAAATCAGGTGTATACTGGAATTGGATGATATTGAATTGTGCATGATACATGAACTTGTCCTATATGAGCTTTCACAGAATATCAAGGAACAATGGATGTGAAGCATATAATTCAAAAAAAAAACTGTAGAACAAGTGAAACAATAAGGACTGAAAAGATGGAACCAAAGAAGCAATTGCACAGACAATAAACAAATAGTGCACTACAATCAGAAATGATAAGATGAACACAGTACATAGCCAAATATAAAGCAAAGGATAACTCCAGTTTCAACATAAAAATATGCTTAGGCTTTTAATTGTAAAAGCAAAACAAGTAAAATAATATGGTATTTCTCAGATCAAGTTAAGGAATTTTACATGCTGAGGGCACTTGAAAATTTTTGCTGTGAAGGACCCAATCAACTGCTTGGCACATGTCAAATGATAAGCTTCTTGACAACCAAGAACAGAGCACTGCACTTCTTCACCAGGGTAGACACACCTATTGCATATGCGGCAATCAACCTAAAACAGGTTTCTATAATATAAGTAGCTTGTACTCTTACTTCATTCAAGAAACTAATTTCACAAATCCAAAGTAAGATGGATGCAAAAAAATCTTATTGGAAAAGAAAACTTGAAAACCCCCAAATCAGTAAAGTTGAACATTGGTTTGGAATATCTCATGACATGATTACATGCAATCAACACCTGCATATTGTGAACTTCATGTGATGCCATTGTGGTGGACATAGCTCAGATGCATCAACTGTTCAAATGCTATGTTACATGCTAGCAGTTGGCAGTTAGTACCTCTGCTTCTATAGGAGGTTCCACATGTTAAGATCTAGTGGAGGACCTTAAACGTTTAAGATGCACTGAGCAGGTATAACTTTCCGGAGTGCATACACAAGGCAAGGCAAGATGGGGGCTTGTTGAAGCAAGGTGTTCTTTGCAAAACCATGTATGAAAATAATCTTATGATTAACAGAACATCAGGAATCAAAATATACTTACTATGTATGAAAAAGATAATCAAGAACAAGAACAAGAAGAAAAAGAAGTCTCTGGAGTTATAAACATTGTCAAAATGGGGCAAAAAAAACTTATATATGCAATTGAATAGAGCCATCAAACTAATCTTCATCTAAAAATGGTTCTGTTAATCCAAAAGATCATCCTTTTTTTTTTAATAATGGGCCATCTCTTGTCTTTGATCATTTCCCTAACATGGTTCCACTTGAACCAATGACAGTCCATTGTAAAGAAACAAAATTTAGACGAGAAGCTTAAATAAACAAGTGTAATTTGAGGAGACCATAAATATTGGAAAAGGACAACTGCAAGAAAGACATCAAGAACCAAAGAAACAAAACTTAAACAAGTGCAAGGAGACCGCAAAATCTTGGAAAAGGACAACTGAAAGAAAGATATCAGGAACACCAAACTAAAAAGGTCACAGAGGAATGTCAAGCGGTAGACTTTGCAGTCTTATACCAGATTCTGTCATGATAACACCGACTTCCAAGGCTGCCCACTTTCTCTATTACACTAAGAATTGGGACAATGTTTCCAAGTTCATAAAATTTCTTTCTGTCAGAAATTACAAAACCCTCCTTTCTGTTACTGATATAAAAGTTGATGTTCAACTCCTATCCACCATTCATGAACCAAACACCAAGTAGACAACGAAAGCAACCAAAGTTAGCACTGTCGCTACTAGGTACACCAATTTAAAGAGCATGAATATCCCAAGTTGTTAAGCAAACCCAAAGCTAGACAAGCACAAATCACCATTCTTGGAGCATTGGTGAGGAAAGGCAAGAAGCACTCCCTCTCGGAAACCCCGGCGGCCATCCTCTTCTCCTTCCAAGCCCTCACGTGATCCTCCAATGAGGCCTTCCCGTCGGCGACCTTCTTCCCGGCCTTACGCTCCCTCTTGAGGACCGCGCAGGTGCCGCGCGTCGAGACGGGGAACCGGGGCCGGCGGCTCCACTTACGGTCGAGGTCGGCATCCCCATCTAGGGTTTCCGGGCGGGAGGAGGACGAGGAAGAGGAGGAGGACGGGTCGCCAGGCTGGATGAGCGCTGTAGAGGGCGCAGCGGGAGGGAGGAGGTTGTCGTGATCCAGCATGACGGAACCCTAGAAATCTAAGGGTAGGGCATCGAGGAAGGGGAGAGTATGGCGAGAGGGAAGCGAGGGGGGAATGAGGTTCACGTTCTTTATTTCTTCTTCCCCTCGCTCTCTTTTATTTCCCTGGTAGAAAAAATAAGAAGTGAGCAACAGAAAATAATAATAATAATAATAATAATAAAGAACGAGGAGGGAAATACATATAAATAAAAATAAAAATAAAAGTCGTCGTGGGCGGGAAAATGAGGGAAGAGAAAGCATTTAAGTCGAGAAAAAAAAGCGTCGCGTACTTTTCCCACTCGTTTCTAGGGTACCTCGTCTGCAAACTACGGGCCCCGCGGAGCTCATTACCGCGGTAGCCATTAATTATGCAGGTAATTGGCTGGGTAGCGAAAAAAGAATAAAAAATAAAGTAGTACTTGTTTAATTGTTACCGATTCTCCTACCTGAAATATGATTGGACAATAGGTTCGAGAACACGTGGAGACCACCCGGATTCTCGCACCTCGAAGAAAAGTACTTTTCGCTCAATTACGGAAGGGTCCCTGAGCCGGTGGGCAATTTACTTGGCAGCCACTCCGGAGCAAATGTTTCGTCCACTTTCGTGTGGCCACCCAAACGTTCACCTTGTTAAGGGGATAAGGGGTCCACGTAAAAGATTCCACCAACGGGCGCCCGACAAAAGAGGTCAGTGCGGCTGTTCACGATTCAACAAAGGGGTATCCGAACTCGGGCAACAGCGCAACATGCGGCATCTGACGGACCAGCCATGAAGGGAGACTGTCATCGTCGTCTTATCGGACGTGTTGAAGGCATTGATGTCTTAGCTCACATAAAGATAGATGAACAAACGTCCAAGAATAAAAGATCTATGAACATGATGATGATCTGCTGCTATTTCTATTGGCATTTAGTGGGCGGTCTCACAGAGACTGCAACAAAAGGCATCCAAAATAGCATCACAACAATGGCCATCGTATCTGACAACGGTACAGGCAACGCTTATGTAAAACAGTAATAAGTTCCTCTTAGCCGTTGGAATGGACGACTCGTTTAAGCTCTGCGGGCATGTCAGACCAATTGATTGATCTGCCTGCTCCATCTCTGCCCTTCCATGCTCGGAGTTGCCGTTGCAAATAAGTGATACACACAAAACTATTGCTTTGTTAAAAAAGGACTTTATTACAAAATATTATATTTATAAGTAATAAATAATAATTTTTTATTATTTTTATCTTATCATATATACACTATATTTTACCCATAACCTAAAAGATTAATTTTTTTTTATTTAATTAGTATTTTACCTAATATAAAACTGATCAGTTTGACTGGAAGTCATCGCTATTCGATTTGTAATACGATATGACTCCGTCAAAAGATTTTTTTTTAAATAAAAAAGATTGACTCATTCAAGTTATAATTTGACTAATGAAAGATGAACTGAAAGATCAGCTGCACAACAACGTGGATAGACGCAAATGAGCAAACTGTCGCTTATGAACAAATGTGAACTCTATGTTTGATCCACAACTTAAAAACTTAAGCTTTTTGGGTTGAATTAGTATTTGACATGATATATATTAACCTTGATCCCCCTTGTGCTCCCATTGAACTTGCTATGAATCATTTGACATGTGTGACACCTCAATGCCAAGTGGCAGACACTTTGACTTTCGGGCTAGATAAGTTTTTGAAAATCATGAAAGCCAATTCTTGATCGTGAAGGCCAATTCTTGATCGTCGATATCAGTATATAATGTCATCATAAAGTGCTTAATAGTCAACTGACTATGAGTAATCATATCAATATATTATACAGCGTTGAAGTTTTTCAACAATTCAAAAATTAGGGAATTTAAAGAGTGACCTTCGATAGTCCATACAATGCTATCTGACGTAAATTACTGTATCAAAGAAGGCAACACCATCGGTTCAATAGATGAACCCTAGGGAGTTGACTCTAACAAATGTCTATCCTAAAACAAGAGAACCTCTTGATGAAGTATTGCTAGATCTATAGAGACTCAATCGAATGGTCAAAGTCAGGTCGACATTATTGGAGGAGAAGAAGATCGAGTTAGTTAACTTCATGTGCCCGAACTCTAAAGTTTTTGCTTAGTCACCAAGCGATATGCTCCAGATTGATTGAAATGTAACCCAACACTGACTCAACATTGGTCTTGAGCATCAAATACTCTGACAGAAACTCGAGAGGCTCACCCAAGAGCAATAGGTTGTCATTGAAGAATAAGCAAATAAATTATTATATGTTAATTTTATTCGCGAAGTCCATTACCCTATATAGTTCACAAATATAGTTCTTATAAAGAACTATTATGGAAAATGATGTATATGTGTTTATCACACTGATCTTAATAATGATTTTCTAATGGACAACTTCCCTCTCCCTTAGATTGATCGGTTGGTTGATTCAACTTTCGATCATGAATTATTATTAGTGTGTTTATCACACATTTAACTTTTATGAGTGTGTTTTCTGGGTATACCTAGATAAAAGTGGCATCGGAGGATAAAGAGTACATGTATTTCATCACTAATTATTAGTACTTACATAAAAAATTATCGATTTGAAAATTCTTGTTCGATGAAAACCGATATTGAAAAAATGTTAACTTGAAAACATATTCGTAAGCATATTGAAAGTAAGAAATCAATTTGCAATGAAAATGAAGAGCTTAAAATAAATGCAAACTAGATTTATAGTGGTTCCATCATCATGACCTACATCCACTCTCGATTCCTCTTCACTCGAGGCCACCGGCTTTCACTATTGATCTTCTTTCAGTGGACGAAGATCAACTACCTTTTTATACCCATTTTCTCCTTTTCACGGGTTTAGAAGATAATCGTTACAACCATTTGTTAGAAATGAGTTGACACTAAGAGGGAGGGGGGGAGGTGAATTAGTGTAGCAGATAAAAAACGTCGTTGGTTCAAAAATCTTTATTTTGATTAAACCCATATCGGAAAGATATTAAACTTGAAAGCGTTCAAAAGAGTGTAAAGCAAGTAAGAAAGTTTACAGTAAAGTAAATTGCACAAATAGAAATGCAAACCAGATTTTTATAGTGGTTCGGTCATCGTGACCTACATCCACTTCGCTTATTCCTCTTCCGTCGAGGCTATCGGCATCCACTAATGATCTTCCTTTAATGGGCGAAGATCAACTACCCTTTTACACTATTTCTCCTTTTCATGAGTTTAGGAGATAACCCTTACAACCTCTCTTTCTTAGACCTCATTTTTCCCTTTAAAAGAACTTTTTAAATACTAGGAAGAAGGGACTCTAAATCCCAAGAGAGTTTCCAATTTTTCTTTCCCTTTTTTTCAACTCAATTTCATGCTCAATTCTTACTACTCTATGCAGAAATAGCTGGGATGTTTATAGACCCAAAATGACTTCAAAATTACAACAAAAAAAGGTCTAATCCCGGGTTTCCCAGGTGCTGGGTGGTACCACCGCATGTGTTGGGTGGTACCACCGCTTAATCTAGTGGTACTACTGCCTAACACAGTTTGGGAGATTATGTTTGGGTGATACCACTGCCTAGTCTGGTGGTACCACCGCCTGACACAGTCTTGAAGACTTCTGATAGTACCATCACTTGACATAGTCTTGAAGAATATGTTTGGGAGATACCACCACCCAGTCTGGCAGTACCACTACCTGACACAATCTTAAAGATCGTGTATGGACGGTACCACCGTCAAACCCTACTATATTACACTAAATGGACCAAACAACAAGCCCAATTCAGCCCTGATTCAGGCAAAATTAGCCCCCTAATTGAGTTGGCCTAATTATATTTTAAACTGACTCAATTAGACTCTAAACTAACTTGATCTAGAAATAATTGATTACAAGAGAATCCTATGTTGTCCGGCATGTCATTGGTTCATCGGCGCTTCGTCCAATTCTTCGACGCATCGTCCTCTTTTGTGGCCTTTTACCCAATCGGCATGTTGACCTCCGCAACTCCGATCTTCTTAGCGTAATGCCCATTCTTCTTGGCCCGATGCTCGAACTCATGGCATGAAGTCTTTTGCTGATACGTTGACTGATCCTTCGACCCGATGTCCAATCTTTTGACATGTTCACTCCGGCCCAACATCCGATTCCTCCTACTTTAATCAATATGCCTCTCCTTAATCGAAGCTAGTCCCACGTCACTTAAGCGCACATTAGATGACAAACACATCAATTGATTTCATTAACAAAATTCGAGATTCAACAATCTCCCCCCTCTCTTAAACTTCACTCAATACTCAGAGCTTGAGAGGAGATCTCATAATATTACAATAGTGTTTTCCTTCTTTTTTGCTCTTAGTTCTTATGTGTACTAAGCAAGGATGAGTGAGGTAAATGGCTTCAAAAAGTGGAGCCAAAATTTAAATCCTAGAAATTTCGGGGTACCGGGTGGTACCACCGCCAGTCAGTTCTGACACTAGGCGGTACCACTACCCAATCTGACGGTACTACTGCCTGACACATTGACATTGGGCGATACCACCGCCTAGTCTGGCAGTACCATCGCTTGACACTTCTAGGAGACTATGTTTGGGATGTACCACCACCTAGTTTGGTAGTACCACCACTTGATACTTTTGGGAGATTGTGTCTGGTTGGTACCATCGCCCAATTTGATCGATACCACTGCTAGTCCCTACTACAGGACACTGAATAGGCCAAACAACAAGCCTAAATCATCTCTAATTTAGGCCCAATTGGCCCCTAATCAAGTTGGCATAGTTACACCTAAAACCAACTCAATTATACCTAACTAACTTGATCAAGACACACATGATTACAAGCATGAATCCTATGTTGTCCGGTATGTCATTGGTTTATTCGGCGCTTCGTCCAATCCTTTTGGCGCATCGTCCTCTCTTTCGGTGCATTGCCCAATTGGCATATTATCCTCCGCAACATCCGATCTCCTTGGTGCAATGTCCGATCCTTTTGGCCCAATGCCCGAACTCATAGCACGAAGCCTTCTGCTGATACGTTGACCAATCCTCCGACTCGACGTCCAATTTTCTGACATGTTCCACTTCAGCCCTATTAGGATCGAGTCGGCACTAAGAGGAGAGTTGAATTAGTGCAGCGATAAAAATCACATCGAGTCGTAAATCTCGTTCGATAAAATCGATAACGACAAAGCCCGTATAAGAAATATGTTTAACTTGAAAGCGTACGGAAGTGTAGTGAAAGTAAAGCAGTTTGCAATGAAAGTAAAGAGCAAAACAGAAATGCAAACCAGATTTTTATAGTGGTTCGGTTGTCATGACCTACATCCACTTCATCGATTCCTCTTTTGTTGAGGCTACCGACATCCACTATCGGTCTTCCTTCAATAGGCGAAGACCAATCACCTTTTACACCCCTCTTCTCCTTTTCACAGGTTTAGGAAACAACCTTTACAAGCACTCACTCCTAAATAGAATTCTAAACTTAGACTAGAGGAGGGGATCTCTCAAGTGATTGCAACAATGTTTTCCCACTTTTAAGCTCTCTGTGCTTGTGTTTATTAACCAGGGATGAGAGGGATATTTATAGGCCTCAAGTTGATTCAAACTTGGAGCCTAAAAATATCT
>LVTN01001610.1:5207-15670 GCA_001649415.1 Musa itinerans
GGAGCCCTTGTCTTATTGGATATCCAATAACCCCCTGAATTATTGGATCCCATGGACGAGATCCAATAAGAGCCCATGAGAGATTATTGGATAGAGATCCACTAATCTAAAAAGGCTTAGGTAGTTGGATGCAGATCCAATACCCACTAGGGGAGGATCCATTAGGGTTTGATAGGGGACCTCTATAAATATGAGGGATTCAGAGCCTCATAGGTTAGAGCTTTTGCTTGCCTCTCCTATTCTCCTCCCCCTCTCCACCTTAGAGCAGGCCTGGAGTTTTGAGGAGCGTCGTTGTAGCCTTGCTGTGTGGATCATCGCTAGAGAGGAGGACACTTGATCTCCTTCACCCTCTCCTAAAAATCTGCAAGAAAATAGGGATATACGATCTCCCTAGGTAACACAATATACTCTATACACAGTTTTAAGTTTCGCGGATTTTACGCACCAATCTTCGTATGACGACGAACATCTCTTTGGGAATAGGGGATTTTATTTTCTTATTCTTCCGCTGCGCATGTGATGTCGCCCCCAAGATTTCCCAACAGTGAATTCTTATTTCGGTACGTCAATTGTTCCGGTGGACTTTAACAAAGAATTCTTATTTTCTTGTTCTTCCGCTGCGCATGTGATGTCGCCCCCAAGATTTCCTAACAAGTTAGACATTAAATTGAGTTAGGATTGGGAGGTAATCCCACTAACTCAGTTAGGGGCCAACTAGGTCCCTAACAAGGCTGAATTGAGCCAGATTGAATAGCCCATTTAACACCTGAAGTCACGGCCGACGGTGGCACCGCTTGGGACTCGATCTCCTAGGTGTTCTAGGCGGTGGTACTGTGGCAGTTATTCCCTACCAATGGTGGTACTTTCAGTTATTACCTGCTAGCGGTGGTACCGTTGGCAATTATTACCTGCCGATGATGGTACCGCCTGTTAGGTGGTGGTATCGCCAGACTGGGCGGTGGTACCGCCTAGTGTCAAAGAGTTAGGCGGTGGTACCTCCAGTATCCTAAAATCCAAAAATGTGATACTTTTAGCTCCAATTCTGAAGTCATTGGGGCCTATAAATATCCTACCCCTTTCTGCATGAAAGGGCACGAAAATGTTAACATAATCTTGAATTCTTGAGGTGTTAAAAGTGTTGTAAAAGTGCAAAGAGTCCTCCTCTTCCCTTTCTAAGTATTGAGATCATTCAAGAGAGGTGTGAGGCTTGTAAGGGTTATCTCCTAAACCCGTAAAAAAGAGAAAGCGCTATAAAGAGATGGTTGGTCTTCGCCTATTAAAGGAAGACCATTAGTGGACGCCGGTGACCTCGACGGAGGAGGAATCAAAAGTGGATGTTGGTCACAACGATCGAACTACAATAAATTCCGGTGAGCTCATTTCCATTCTGCTTTTTATTACTATCATTACTTTCTTGAGCAATTGCTAGTTCTTTCATTCTAAAGTCAAGCACTTTTCGAAATCGATTTTCGACAAGCGAAATATTTTATAAACTGACGATTTTCTCCGTTGCACTAATTCAGCCCCTCTCTCTTAGTGCCGCTCTTGATCTAATACCTTTAATCGATGGTTACAATAATATAGCTATGACGACATTTGTTGGTTGTGGTCAACGTCGATTGGATGCTAAAGGCTATAATCCCATCAGTTGCACGGTGGAATAACGAGGCAACTATAGCGGTCGTTGGTTGACTATACATTGTGATAGTTGTAGGTGGCACGTAGGTGGCGGGGGACCGTGTACCATAATATAGGCCTCGTGTGGGCACTATGACAACTGAAAAAAAAAAGGGTTTCACCTATTAAAATTATTATTTTATCCTTATGAATCTTTTTAATTTCAATCAAGTATCCTCTTGATAGTTCAAAAATTAAATATTTTTGACTTATGTCCTTAATTATAAAATTAACTAATTTGACCTGCTTTAATCAAAATATTTTGATTGAACTTGATTTCGGCTATATGTTAATTTCTTGACTAGATTCAGATTCAATCAATCTCGTTTTGATGAAATTTGAGAAAAGTTAAATTTTGATCAATTTTTAACTTTGATCAATTTTAGTTTGTACTAACATGGTTAGGCCGATGTTTAGTCCAATTTTGAAATACTTAATTAAATTAGGTTGACAAGTCTAATTTAGGATTTCATAGAAAATTAAAACTATATAAATTATGATTTTTTTATATTTTTTCATATGATATATTAGTAAAATTTTGCTTGTGGTAGTTAAATTTTAATTATTATTTTGGATATTTATTTAGTTATTTATATGCATATATTTAAAATTATAAAATAATATTTATTTATTTTTATATAAATTTATAATTTATGTTTTATTAGGATTATGCATATGAGTTTTTTTAATACTGATTAATGTTCAATAATTATTATAGTTATTATTTTATTATTAATTATTGTTGCATAAACTAGATTAAATGATATTTGGTGAATATTATTTCTAACTTATATCTATAAGTTTTCTCGAACTAGTAATTGCTAAAGTGACATGCGATGGTAAGTTTATGAGATATAAATTATAATAAATATTTATTATTTATAAAATATTTTAAACTATATTTTATATTATTAAATTGGTCTTGTAGCCATCATAGTTATATAAACTAATGACTTATAAAATTATATTAAAGAATTAGTCTTAAATGATATTAAGAAAAATAATATTCACAATGACATATAAGATTTAGATAATCTCAAAAAAGAATATACTTCAAATAATATTAGTCCTCTATAAATAATATTAAGTGATTATTGGATATATCAATATTTCACTAGAAAATAAAATATGGATGATATCGATAGTTCATCATATTTTAGAAACTTAAAGTATCAATGTTATTTTATATTTTATAATAGTACTTTTTTCTATACACTCTCATGCTTTTAGTGTCTTTGTATTCAATGGTTTAAATTATTCATAATAATTAAAACAAATATAGTTCATATTGAATATATTAGATCTTGACCTAATATTAATTGTTGAAAGGTCCATAGACTTGATTGATGAAAGCACTATAGAACAAATTAATAAAATGAATACTTAGAACAAAATCTAATAGACTCGGTCTAATATTTATAAAAATGATAATTGCAAGTAACATCAAGATTTATTTATCATTTGAAGTAGTGAATAAGAATATTTGAGGGCTATAGAAGATAGTCTTAAATATGTTAATGAATCAATTGATTGACACATTAATGAAAGAACCAACTATGACTTCATATGATAACACTCGAGGGATTCATAATCATATCCTTAATATAGTTGTTAATATAGTTGATAAGGTTGTGAAACTTAAAGCGTTAAGCATGAATATGGATGAGACTTTTCTCGTGTAGTTTATTTTTAATTTTCTTTCATCTCAGTTTGGTCTATTCAAGATTCATTATAATATAAATAAGAATAAATAAGACTTGAATGAGCTGATTACTATATATGTTTAGGAAGAATTAAGATCAAGATAGGAAATATCACATAATATTTTGATTACTGCTCAAGGAGCTAGTAATAAAGAAAAAGTTAAAACATTATCCATATTCATAATAAGCAGATTAATGAAAAAAAAGTATTCATAATAAAGTGCTTCTTTTATGATAAGAAAAGATATATGAAAAAGAATAGTGTTAAACACAAGGTTTAGTTTGAAAAGAAAGGTATAAATTTGATCTTTATATATTTTGAATTAAACATTATGGAGGTTCCTTTCAACACTTGATGGATTGATTCTAGTATTTCAACTCATGTTACAAATAATATGCATTTACAACTTGGAAGCTAAAAGAATATGAAAGATTTGTCATTATGAGGAATCGCCTCAAAGCGAAAGTGATAACACTGAGAACTTATCGCCTACACCTAGAGATGAGTCATCTGATAGATCTTGTAGATACATGTTATATTCTTTCTATTTCTAGAAATTTAGTTTCTCTATCTAGAATTGATGAGTTAGGATATTTTATTTCTTTTAGTAATGATAAACTTATTATATTTTATGATTTAATAAAAGTTGATTTTGAAATTCTATATGATGGTTTATACATAATCAATTTAAATCTTGAGTTTGTAAAGACGTTAATGACCCTATAACCAAATATTGAATTGAAACATAGTTTCAATAATAAGAAGTCTTCTATATTATGGCACAAACAATTGTGATATTTCTCTAAGAAAAGAATAGAGATTAGTGAATGATAGTATTTTGAATATTTTAGACTTCATTGATTTTGATGGTTGCATAGATTGTATTAAGGAAAAGCAAACTAAATATATAAAGAAAAATACTACAAGAATTAAGATACTCCTTGAGATTATTTATACTAATATCTATGGAGCATTTCATATTTCTTATTTCAGTGAAGAGAGGTATTTCATCTAATTTATAGATAACATATTAAAATATGACTATGTGTATCTAATACATGAAAAGTATAAAGTCGTTGACACTATTAAGATGTATATAAATGAAGTTAAGAGATAATTAGATAGAAAAGTTAAAATAGTTATATCTAATAGGTGTTAGGTGTATATAAATGAAGTCGAGAGATAATTAGATAGAAAAATTAAAATAGTTATATTTAATAGGTGTTAGGTTCTTAACGACACTAAGAAGGGGGAGGAGGATTAAATTAGTGCAATAGCATTTTTAATTAATTTTATAACTTAACTGATAAATTAATATATTTTAAAATTTTGATTAATCAAATTAAAATTATAAGTAAAGAGAATAAAACTAAGTCATAAGTAAAGGATAAGTAAAAAGAGGCAAATCAATTTATAGTGGTTTGGTCTTTTCGACCTATGTACAAAGATCAACTACTCTTGTTATAACTCTTTCCTTTTTTAAGGAGATAATCTTCATACTCTTTTTATAAGAGATCTTTTACCTTTTATAACTTATAATTCTAACTAAACTTAAGAGGAGGAAGAAACTTAAACTATACTCAAAATAAGACATTATAATATTTTATTATCTCAAGAATAGATGCTACATTAACCAAGTATGAGTGGAGTATTTATAGACCCTAAAAGACTTCAAGAATAGAGTTAAAAATTTAAATATTCAAAATTTTATGGTATGGGCAGTATTACCATTGACACTAGATATATTACCATTATAACTTTTGACACAAGCCATAATTCTAGACTTTGAGGATATCAACATCATAATTTCTAAATTTTAGGTAATACTACTATTGCTCTAGGTGATATTACCATAATTATAGGTGGTACTACCATTGGAAAAACTAATAAAGCATAAAAAATGCTTATCAACTAAGTAAGGAGTAGGAGACTCAAACTAAAATGGAGCCAAAAATTTAAATCTCCAACATGCAATACTATCATCAAAAATTTTAAATTTTAGATAGTACTACTATCACCCTAGGTGATATTACTATCGCCATAAGATTAAAAGAGTTGACAAAGCATAAATTGTGCTTATCGATTGACTTAAGTGGTACTATCACTTGAGCCTGATGGCAGTACTGACTTGGCCTTCTAATTGGCCCACTTTAGCTCGACTTCAAGTTCAATGACTTTCTTGACAAGTGGATTTTATTTCGATCAAATATTGACTTAAATTGACCCAAAATGATCTTAATTATGACTTTGATAAATCAACTATACATCCTACACATTCATAAAGCTTTCAGCATATTGTATACTCTTCCAACATATCATTTGATTTTCTAGCATTTCATCCGAACTTCCAGCACATCGCCATTTTCTTCGATATATCACTCATTCCACTTGCATGTTGACTTTTTCACGACATCTAATCTTCCGACATAATATCTAATCCTTCCGACATAATGCACAAACCTTTAGAACAAAGTATGATCTCCGACATATCGACCAATCCTTCGGCTCGACATCTAATTTTTGACACGATCACAAGCCTCATTCTAAGAACATATTCTTTAAACACTTTATGCTATAAAGCTTTAATAAATAGATTAGGAATCATCAAGGTGGTACTTAAGTTCTCAATTGACACTTATAATCTCTATACTCTTTCTCTAGCAATCAAGTGCTTTGCCTCAAAATGCTTGGAATTATTGTAACATTTATCATTCTTAGAGAAGAAAACTATCATAGTATTATCATAAAATATCTTTAGTGGTATAGTAATTCAGTCGATCATATCAAATTCTGAGATAAAATTTTATAACTATAAAGTTTGCTTTGTAGCCCTAAAGTATACCATAAATTCAACTTGTTGTTGATAATGTAATTCGTGATTACTTTATACTTTAAAAAAAAAATACCCCTCCAACTAACATAAATATAAATCATGAAATTGACTTCCTGATATCATAATTTACAAAATCAATATCTATCCCTAAGATATATCCTTGAATATTCAAATCAATCATATTAAAATTCTTGGTGAGAAACATCTTGGTTTCATGCAATAAACCAAAATTATTGCTAGCAAATAAAATATCATTCACATATAAGATTAATATAATAAACTTGCTTATGCACTGATCAATAGTATGATAAAACTTTATATATAATTATCTAGAAGCTTGTTAAGGTCATAAATAAATTTTCTAAGTTTGTAAGCCTAATTTTTCTTTCTTTTCTATAAATTCTTCAAGTTATTCTATATAGATTTTTTTATTTGGATTCTCATTTAGAAATATTATTTTTATATCCATCTAATATAACTTAAGATCATAATGAGTGATTAATTCTACAACAATCCTTAACGAATCTTTTTTAGAAACTAGAAAAAATGTCTCATTATAGATGATATCTTTTTTTTAAGAAAAACCCTTAGCCACAAGTCTGACTTTATATCATTCAATATTATCATTTGAGTTATATTTTGTCTTAAAGATCTATTTGTAATTGAATTTTTTATAGTCATTGGGTAATTCAAAGAGTTCCTATATATCATTCTGGTCCATTGATTTTAAATCTTTTTTTATTGTATCATACCATTTTTTAGAGTCGCTACTTTTCATGGCTTGTGAAAATGATAAATGATCCTTTTTTATTTCTATATCATAATTTGATTCTTATAGATATACCATATAATCATAAAAAATGATTAGTCTTTGGTTATTGTTATTATTAGCAGTCACATCTACATCATATGGAGGTTCATCAATGTTATTTTGTTGTTCATTCTCATCAATTTATTTATATTTATGTTTATGTATATTATAGTTGAATATGATAATAAAATTATCATAAATTACAAAGGTCATTATAAATTACATTAGGAAAGACTAACAATAGTTAGACTTAATATAGTATTATTATATTTATTGACTTATTTTAAAATTTATGGCCATGTATAAAATATTTTTTAAAACTTTTAAAATCAAATTAGGTAAAATTATTTTCAGTTAAGATTTAATATTATTTATTTTATTTTTTTATTTTTTTATATCTTACTAATTAGTGGGCTAAGTAAGAGAATGTTAGATTATATAATCCTATTTAATTAGGTAAAATATATTATAAATCTGATTGGATTCTGATTATGATTATTAGCCACTAGGAAGGAAGCCCAATTATAATAGGATTCTTTGAGAAATAACTTTGATGGGAGAGACTTTTCTAATTACTATCTTAGACTCTCTATTCTCGCTTATAAAATGATAGGATTTTCTAGTTACAAATTATTAGAAATTGAGATTATAAATCTATTCTCAATCTTTCTTAGTATATATTTCATTGTTCATAATGGTTCTACGAAGGATATGAAGAGAAAAGAAGATAAATCTAGTTTTTTTTATAGATCGATATTATTGTAGTTTTTGGATCCAACGATAATGCATTTGCAGATCAAAAAGAGATTTTATAAATGATATCAAAAGTATATAATCTTGATCTTGATCTATCATTATTTTAATTTGATTATGATATTAATTTTTTTGAACAACAATAGTATAATTATAATTTTATGCTTACCATCTCATCATTAAGGAAAATGATCATATTAAAATATCTAGAATATGAAAACTCTTCTTACAAAACATAGTCATAAAAAAATATTGCAAGTAAATGATGCTATCTTTTTCTTCTTTTCCTTTTCCTCTTCGAGAAAAAGGTGCTAACTCTCTTGTTAACTTGTTTGAAGAAAATATGAAACTTTGGAGTTTTATATTATTGAGATGATTCAACTTAATCAAGGGGGTTAATGAGAAAAAAAAAGGGGGATCAATCTAATCCATATGAGGTGGAAAGGGAGACAAGTATAATAGTCCAACACTGCTTAGCTTTCTCAAGCAAAGCTGCAGAAGTTTGTAAGAATGGTTTGGCATCATAGCCTCATGGGAAACGCACTAAAAGGTCTTTTTGTATTCTTGTTCTTCCTGCAAGCTTCTAAAAGCTACAACATTCTTTCGAGCATTAATTATTTTAGTCTTTTTGTATCCACTGAGGGTATTGATTCTTCTGCTTCTTAAATGAGATCGAACACAATGAGTGTCTTCACCTCTCCACAGTGCACTCATCTCATCATTTAATTGTTAGTAGAGAATCCTTTCTTTCAGGAGGAAATGACTACTTTGCTTTGCCTACTGGTTTTAGGAAAATGGCTATGCTATGAAGCGGCTTCACAACAAAAGATACAATACGGAAGTAGAGAAGGGAACGAATCACTGTCTCTTCCTTCTATCGTCTCATTTCGCTTTTGTAGGGATAAAGCTTACCTCAAGAGAAGGTAAAAAAGAAACCAAATGGAAACACTAACAAGCAATGGGGAGGATTCGTAGTCGCTTTTGCACCCACACTTTCGGCAACTTTTGCCCCTTTTTTTGATTGATCACCAACGATGTGCAGTCTTCCACAGTGTCGATAGAACACGGCAGTCACTTTCAGTCCAAAAGAGTGGCGCAGCGTCGAGTCGCCGCAGTCAGCGTCGGTAATGGCTTTTCTCCTTCCACTACGTGCCCTCTCATCCGACTAGGAGACTTCTAATAGTGATGGTAGTGTTTGCAACTATTGGAAGAAATTATATTTTTTAATTTAAAATAACTTGATTGAAAGAAAAGAATAATGAAAAGATTATACTAAGAAGAATTTAGTCGAAATAAGAATTGGACTCTTTCTCTTTTAAATGAATTTGTCTTGCACTAGTGCTCACGGTTTAGCCCCAATCGTTTTGCATGATGTAACGATCACTTCATGCAATAGTAGCACTTCAAATTAAAAGAACAACAAATTTTAATTTTAGATGCTTTTGTATTATCTCTGTTTGATCTATGTCAAGTAAATATAAGAATATAATATAAGTTTTTCATAGAATGAATCTAAGAAAGAAGTCTATTTATATCTCTTCACATGAAAGATGTCTATTCGATGAAGAATCATGTTTATTAAAATAAAATGTTACATTTGTTCGGTCAAAGAAACATGTTTTTGGAGTAAAAAATTTCTCATTCATTTGAAAATAGTTTTAACCAACCATTTCCACTAATCCCTCACATGAATAAAAATTATTATTATTATTATTATTATTATTATTATATATATATACATGGGTATACAATATATCAATATGTTCGATTATCTTGATATCCCTCTCGAGTAACTATGATCGAGATTAAGGATTATTTATGGTTTGTATTTGATAACAAAGAGATTTCCTCTGATAAAAGAGAGATATCCTCAACTGCATAGCAGATGAGATTTCCTCAACTGCATGAGGAAATCTCTCTGCTCAGTTAAAGAAATATCCTCTTTCACCATGTATAAATAGACTTCACATGATACTACTTGAAGTGTACTTTTTATTTTATCTTTATAAATTCATTCTTCATTCTCTCATTCTATCATGGTATCAGAGCAATTTTGCCTTGAGCAGATTTTTTTTTTTTTCTTCCTGACGCCGATCCTCTTCCTCCTCCACTATTGCAACCTCCAAACATCTTTGGTAGGATCAATGTTCTTGGCGAATTGAGGAATTCCGGCTATTCTATCTCCACAACTCCGACCGCTGCCTGTCTACAGTCACGCATTCTACCTCAGCATCGTTGGTGAAGCCCGATCTAGTCAACAAGCCTCCGCTCACAATTGCGCAAGCCAAACGATTCCTTCGACGCACCTCCGGAAACATCAATCTCGTTGCTAAGGTCGCTTTCTTCCCCGTGATTACTGCGGTACTTCCTCGGCGACTTCTTCCGCTGCCGTTCAACACTTTCCACCATCAATCTCTCTACACAGCTGCTTGACCATCCCGTTGCTACCTCGTCAGACTCATCAAGGATCACCATCAAAGTCCACTTCCCTTACCGGATTTGACTTCCCATCACCTGTGCAGAACCCCTCTATAACTCCGGCGATCCGCTCTGCATCCAAAACTCTGCACCAAGTGCAGCGTTGGCCCACTCGCCTGATTGCATAGCATCATCCGGCTACCTCTCTCTCCAGCTGCTGCTGTCCCTTTCATGAGCGACCCTGCAAGAGGAGGCTGCCATCAAGCG
>LVTN01001610.1:19591-52171 GCA_001649415.1 Musa itinerans
ATTTGCAGTCAATAAATTGTCTCAATACATGCACCAACCTTCTGCTATACATTGGTCTACGGTTAAGCGAATTTTGCGATATCTTAAAGGGACCCTTAATCATTGTCTCTTTCTTCGCAAAACCACTCAACTTCATCTCCATGCCTTTGCTGATGCTGATTGGGCGGGAAACTTTGATGATAGAACCTCCACGTCAGGATATGTCATCTTTCTTGGGTCTAATCCAATCAGCTGGAGTTCTAAGAAGCAAAAGACAGTGGCCCGGTCTACAACTGAAGCTGAATATCGTGCTATTGCTACCACTGCTGCTGAACTCAACTGGATCACAAATCTCCTCAAGGAACTCAAAGTTAGCTTTACTCATACTCCTACAATATATTGTGACAATGTTGGAGCTACCTACTTATGTGTCAATCCAGTGTTCCACTCGCGCATGAAACACATTGCCATCGATTTTCACTTCGTTTGGGATCAAGTTGTCAAACATCAACTTCGTGTCTCTCATGTCCATATGGCTGATCAACTTGCAGACTCACTCACGAAGCCTCTAGCCCGCAAACTATTTTTGTTGCATCGATCCAAGATCGGTATCCTTGACAGGAGCTCGATCTTGCGGGGGCATGATAACAGAGAGATTTCCTCTGATAAAAGAGAGATATCCTCAATTGCATAGCAGATGAGATTTCCTCAACTGCATGAGGAAATCTCTCTGCTCAGTTAAAGAAATATCCTCTTACACCATGTATAAATAGACTTCACATGATACTACTTGAAGTGTACTTTTTACTTTATCTTTATAAATTCATTCTTCATTCTCTCATTCTATCAGTATTTAAAGGTGAATCAATCATTATCGTAATCTCATCATTATTCGATTCCCATTGCACAGATCCATGGATATCACAATATATATGTAATAAGCAATATAAAGTTATAAAATATCAAATAATATAATAAGTAAAAAAATACTATTTAAAGGTGAATCAATCATTATCGTAATCTCATCATTATTCGATTCCCATTGCACAGATCCATGGATATCACAATATATATGTAATAAGCAATATAAAGTTATAAAATATCAAATAATATAATAAGTAAAAAAATACATATCATGCCACATATGTCATCACTCATGTGATTGCCTTGCAGGGCACCTATGACTAGCAGATGTTGCTAGTCATAGGTGCCCTGTAAGCCAATCACGTGAGCGTGACAAGTATTTTTTTACTTATTATTTTATTTGATATTTTTTTTCACTTTATATTGCCTATTGCATGTATTGTGATATCCATGGATCTATGTAATAAGAATCGAATCATGATAAGATCACGATAATAAGATCGATTCACCTTTAAACACAAACCCTAAATAATTTGGTCATAGGTCACTCGAGAGGGATATTGAGATGACCGGATAGACTAGTGTGTTGTATACCCATCTATATAATAGAGGTACTAGTCTCATAGTTGCTCATTTTGGGACACTAGGGATATCATATAGGTGCTAATTAGAGAATGAATTCATTGATTGATTCGCTCACGAAATATTGGATGGTTGATGATACCTTATTGTCAGATAACGATTATGTCATCCTAGTAGTGTATCTGGTCTTTAGGCTTGAGATACCAAGGAGGTTTTGTATGAGTACTCAACTCTTTGATACCAAACTTATAGACCTAGAAGTTTCAAATCTAACACAACCGATCATCGAGAGTGGCAGCTAACCTTACGAGGGCCATTGAGTATCGATAGAGGATAATCCACTCTCGATATCATAAGAAAAATACTCTATGTATTTTTGCGTAAGCAAATCTTTAGCCAGGGTCATTCAAATTGAGAGAGAGAATTTTCTAAGAGAATCCAATTAGAACGAGGCTCGAATAGAAACCGTATGGGTCTGACAGCACCATGCCCGGTATACGATCTTTAGGATATTAAATAAATGAAAGACTATATATATAGTAACTAAGGGCATATAGGTTCAATAGATTGAATTCTCCTATATCGTTTAGGTACTGCTACTCAGTGGCCTAGTATGTTCGTAGTTGATGAGTCGAGTAAATTATTATGAAGATAATAATTCACTAAGCCAAAAAGAGTTCTGATAAGTATAATTCATGACCAGCTCGATATTGGGTATGGAGGGTTACACACATATGGTAGGTGTTGTAACAAGTAGAGCTTCATATATGAGATATCCTCTAGAGCCCCTATCTTATTGGATATCCAATAAGCCCCCACATTATTAGATCTTGTGGATAAGATCTAATAAAAGCCAATGAGATATTATTGGGTAGAGATCCACTAATCCAAGAGGCTTGGATAATTGGATAAAGATATAGTACATAATAGGGTATGATTCATTAGAGTTAAGTTGACAATGAGCTCTATAAATAGGAGTAAACTAAAGGGCTATAGGTTAAACCCCTTTTTAGCTGCCACCTCCTATCTCCCTCTCCTCCTCAGTCAATTGCCCCTGTTTGGGGCATGTGAACAGTAAAAAGGGCTAGCCCCTTCTTGATTGTGTAGTGCACGCAACGAGGAGATTTAACTAGCGATTTGAGGAGTGTTTTCGTGGTCGAAACCGTGTAGATTACGCTAGAGAGGATAGTTGACCTTCTTCCTCTTCTTTCATAAATTTATATTATAGAAATTTAGGGATATACGATCTTCCTAAATAACATAACTTTCTTATACGTATAGTCTTTCAATTTCGTAGGTTTTTTGCACACCAATCTTCGCATAATATTAATAGACTATTTTTTCATGAAAATATGATATTTTTGTTTCTGTTCTTCTTTGATGTCGCCTAAGGTTTTCTAACGACATTTGCCTCACACCTATCGTTTATATCAAAATATTCTATTAAACATAACATTATGATTATTTTCCATAAGCTTTTAGAGTAAACACATTTATCATACATCAATTTTAAAATCATTTGACAATGTCATCGCTTAGGTACTTCCTAATCCATATAGTGATTTAACGAGTGTGCAGACTTTTTTCTTCTCTTAGTTAGTAGCAACAAATCCCTCGATTTGTTCCGTATAATTTTTTTTAATTTATTATTTAAAAAATATTATTTTAACATTTATTTAATGCAAGCGGGAGTGGATGGAGGGTTGCATAGGTGCTGGAGAGGATGCAGACAAAAGGATAGAGGGATGCGTGGGGTGCAATCTGACTCCAAACTATGAATTGACTATATTAACAATCAAGCATAGGTACCTTAAGAGGCCATCATAGGAATATTTTTTAGTTTGGCCAGTGAAATCAATGTAAAGGTTTTTGTGCACATCATGCGAGATTTGAACTGTGATGGCCAGATCCTAGCCAACTAGGATTGAACCCAAGGAATTGTGTAGTCATAGGGTGGAAGTTTTGGATGGAGTGATATGCCTCACTTTTTTATAGTTACTAGCTAATTAATAAAAGTGTTTTTTTTTAAATCATCCATTTGATAGATTTTGAGACTATGCAATGTCACCATTGTAATTAATATTCTAATCAAAGTTATCCTTCTACCGAATGAATGTGTTGAAAAAATTAAAACTTTATTTTTTGTTTGAACCATTTGCCTACCAACATAATCAATTTTTAATTTCCTCTTAAAGATCCATTTAAAGTCTAAAGGCTTATGTGGAAGATACACCAACTCTCATATTCTGAAGTTAACATAATTTTATTATATGTCTTTGATTTATTTTTTAATAAATAAGTTAGAAAATCTAGACCAAATACTTAGATGTCTTGGCCATTTTATCAAGTTTTTCATGACATGGATGACTATCACTTGTAGTAGCATAAGTTATTTTTTGAAAACTTTTATCTTTCTACTTTTTACAAAAATGGATATCTTCATAATATACAGTATCATTGATGAGCATATTTAATAAATATGCAATCAACTAATATGCATTACTATTAGGAGCATATCCAATCAATATGTAGTCGATTATTTTGACTTATATAGGCTTAACGACTTCTACCTTAGCTAAACACCCCAATACTTAAAAATATTTATTTGATGGTTTATAATATTTTCATAACTCATAGAGAGTTTTATCTTACCCTTTATGGGTATCTTATTAAGAATATAGTTTAAATAGAGAATTGCTTCCCCTATAAATTTTGGGATAAAACAAAACTTATCAATATGGTATTTTTGTTGAAGAGTTTGATTCTTGCATCAGCAATACCGTTTGATTAAGGTGAATAGGAGCAGTAGTATGATGAATAATATCAAACGTAGATAACAATAGATCTAAATTCATTAATCTCCACAAGGTATTAAAATTTACATGTCCTAATCTACCACGTCAAAAAATTGAGAACTCAATCAAATAAATAGAAGACTTGTTTTTATTATTATCGAAATCATGTTGTATAGGCATCACATTCATCTTGAACAAGCCATTGACTAAGTATCCTCTAGCCATGTACACTTTACTCTTGGTGAGTATAAATTTGTTCGACTCAAATAAAAGCTTAAAACCATTCTTATTCAATAATGATCCAAAAACTATGCAGCACATCATTTAGAGTAACTTCGACCATCTTCAGGATTATCTTACTGAGACCCATAATCTCAATGTTGCTAAGTTTTTTATATATAGCTTCTTCATCTGACTGAAGCATATGATGAAAATATCTCCTTGTTGGTACATACGTGACGAATAGCGCCTGTGTTTACATACCATTATATGGGGTTATCAACCATGTTGACTTTAAACATCACAACAGAAAGTATTAGATTAGACACATCTTTCGACAACCTATATTGCTCAGCCATTAGAGATCAGACACATCTTTAGACAAAGCAAATTATATAAAATTTTTTGAATTTACTTTTTTTTATTGATTTCGACTAGCACTAGAGTACTTTTTTTTTTTTTTTTTGCTTATCTTGGGTTTAGCTAAATTTGCCTTTGACTCTATTGGTAGCCTCACAGTTTTTTTTTTTTTTTTTTTGAAATCTGGTTGTCTTTCTCTAACATCAATATGACACAGAGATCTTTAAGTCTCATCTTCTTTAGCTTATGTTTCAAATAATTTTTCAAGTCTTTTCAAGCAGACGATAATTTTTTAATAATTATAATAACTTAAAAAGACTCAAAATTATCTTTTATATATATATCTCATATAAAATAATATGAAGTTCTTAGACTTGACTCATTACTGTCTTTTTAAAATATAGAAATTTATTGATTATAAATTTTTTTAAGCCAACATCTTCTGATTTATATTTCTTATCGAGAGACTATCATAATTTTTTTGCAGAATTTATTGACTATATATGTTGAATAACATATTATCCAAGCCATCGAGGATATATTTTTTGCACAAAATATTATTGTACTTTCACGCTTCATGTGTCGTCACCTTTTGCGTGTCAATCTTATCATCATTGATCACAAGTAGATCTTGCCAAGAATTTTGCTAGATTCAGTGTTATTAGATAGATAATATGTTTTGCTGCCATCGCCCGAAGTCCACCCCAGTGAACTTCTCTAGCTTTTCCCTATGAGCAAAGAGAAGGGACACAATAATAAGGGGTAGAGATAAGATTATTTGCCATTGAGAGGAGAAAATTATAATAGATCACTACGTGCACAAAAATATGAAAAGAAACTATGCGTGAAACTCTTTGTCATCGAATAATATAATTTTAAATAAAACATGAGACAACAAAGAATATTTAAGATTTTGGGAAGAATTTATATTTTTTTCTATTCAAAATAACCTGATTAAAAGAAAAACACTAAACTCAAATGAGAACTAGGTAAGATTAAAAAGGATTTTATCGAACTTTCTTTTTAAAACCAATTTATATGATTATTTTTTTACAATAGTAACACTCTAAATGACAAAAACAGTGGACTTCAGATTATTTTTGTAATATATTTTTTAATTTATATCGGATGAACATAAGAATAAAATTTAATTTTTTGGAATATAAGAGAGGACAATCTATATTTATTTATACATAATGGAGAAACTCACAAGGGTGAAAATTGCTAAGATATATCATCCATTGACATGAATATTCAAACAAAAAAATTATATCTATTAAAATAAAATGACATGTCTGTTCGACCAAAAACACATGTCTATTCCAGAGCAAATTTTCTCGGTCGGTTGGAAATGGTAGGTTGCTGTCAATGGCACAGCAGGAGCAGCCGTCCGCATCGAACACCATGGTCAAACCGGCCATTTGAGATGGTGGTCAATTTGGGCCGATCTTGGGCTTATATGGGCCTAATAGTAAGACCTTTTAAGGTGCCACCACGCGTTATCATAGCATTCAGCCTAGCCGTCAAATGCAGTGTACTCTGCCACCTCTCTTTCTGTGGCCATGGCTTCGTCGTCGTCCCTGTTCTTGAGCTCGCCGCCGATCGCCCCTAAATCCACCCGAATTCCACCTCCACTCTCCCTTCCCTTAGCCTCTGCCTTTTCCAACTCCCTCAGGCTGCATCCCCGGCGGTCGCTGACCGCCGCCGCCGCCCTCCAGGCGGAGAAGCAGGACTCCGTGAAGCTGGAACCAGTGCACTCGCCACCTCCCCCGTCTCTTCCATTCCGAGTGGGCCACGGGTTCGACCTCCACCGCCTCGAACCGGGCCTTCCGTTGATCATCGGGGGCATCGCCATCCCTCACGACCGGGGCTGCGAGGCGCACTCCGATGGTATAGCTAAGATTAGGGCTTGGCGAATTTGATTTTGCGGTGGACTTAGGTTTGATTTGTTTTCCCCTTAAAGATTTGGTTTTGTTCGTGACGGTGGATAGGGGATGTGTTGCTTCACTGCGTGGTCGATGCGATTTTGGGCGCTTTGGGGCTTCCGGACATTGGTCAGATCTTTCCAGATTCTGATCCCAAGTGGAAGGGCGCCGCCTCTTCGGTCTTCGTGAGAGAAGCTGTGAGTTGAATTGGCTACTTCGTTTTCCTTTTCTTTCCCTTTTTCTTCGATTGTTCTTTAGTTCTATTCATATGCCTTTTCTTCTACTGCTTTCTCTTTCTACCCTAGCCAAGAATCTGAACAGAATGTTAAAGTTTGAATCTTGACTTATATGATTGACTCGATCGATATCTATACATTAATGTCAAATCACTGACCTTAGTTTTGGGACCAGGGACTTCTTGCTTCAACGCTTGGAATCATGAAGCTGGAAGAACCTGCATGAAGTAATAGGTTAGGATAAAAGCTCGTATGATCTTAAAGTACAAGCCCTTTTGCAACCATTGGAAAAGCAAAACTTGAACAATGAGCAAAGAGCCACACCAAATGACCAGCAAGGGCTCCCTTGCATGTCACTGAACTTTGATCATTCTCTTGATAATTAAATAAATTGGGTATAAAGAGAATGATCATCATTCAGCATCAAAAAGGTTGTTCCATATTTAAATTTAATATATCTACTCGGAATCCACTAGAACATCCACTAGGTACAGAGATGCATCTCTAGTCATGTGTATTTGAAGAATAGCAAGATTAGAGCCTAACTTATTACTCCTTATTTGTCTATGGTTTGTGGTATCTCACCCCTTCCGCCTTCAAGTCTTGCCATACTGCCTGTCTTTGTCTTGTACCAATCCATAGTTAGTAACATGTTCTCAAATGGAAACAGTTTGTGCTAATGTTTCTAGCAAACAGGCAACTTCTATCTTATTCTTACTGTTGCCTTGTGAAATAACATGTGGAGGAGACAGCCGTAGGTTCCAGCTAACCTTTTTCTTGTCAGTTCTTGGGTTGTTTACAGAATCAAGGTAACTCTAATTGAGTCAAATGAGACAATGCAAGTGAGGGTTCTGGTCAAGTTTTACTAGCTATACTCAAAATTGAAAGGGGTCAGAATTGACGAACTTAATCTGGACTGAAGATGAAATAAAATATTCTAGCAATAAATTATTAAAAATTTTGGAAAGAAATTAAGTCAGTTGCATGGTCACACTGTCCTTGTAATTTTCTTTTTTCTTCCTACACCCTCAACCACTTTTCTTTCCCCTGCATCCTACAGTGTTCTCTTAGTGATATCTATTTGCTTCCCTCTTTCTCTACCCCTTTCTTTCTTTTGTTTGCTCGTAGTTTCATCCTTTTCTCCTTTCATCTTTCCCCAACTTAAGAAAATAAAACCAATTAAAGAACGTGGGATGGATGACATGATCTATTACTCATGAGGAGAAAGCTGATTATAATGTTCGAATGTGCCATAGTTTAATTTCAGCTTCTGATGACAACCATCTGATTATGAGCCTCACTGCTGTAACATTTTTGTAGCTTGAATTGCTGTACTGTGCAGTCTTCACTATTCCTGATACGGATCTGTAAATATTAGCCAAACAACTCAACATTTTTTATGCATGAATTGTTTATTCTGTTGGATTTTCATTGTTCCTTCTATAGTTGCATTAAGAGTTTTCTCTGTTGTCACACCATAAATATGCTCAGTGGAACTTTTGCAACTACCTTAAGGTCATTGTTAGTATATAGTTATTTCCACCACCATGCATAACTTGGTTAATAGCAGATACTGCTTAGATATGGTTGAAAATGATCGGATCTTCCAGTACCTCTAGCTTTCACGAATAATCAAATAATTTGTGAAACTATTCAAGTACTCCTACTAATATTAGTTTATATCAGGTAAAACTGATGCATGAAGCTGGTTATGAGCTGGGAAACTTGGATGCCACTTTGATTCTACAAAGGCCAAAACTAAGCCCCCATAAGGAGGCTATCAGGTCTAATTTGTGTGATCTGCTTGGAGCGCACCCTTCGGTCGTCAACCTGAAAGCAAAAACACATGAGAAGGTCGACAGTCTTGGAGAAAACAGAAGTATAGCAGCACATACTGTGGTTCTTCTTATTAGGAAGTAAAACATATCTGTGACTGAAAGCACATAAAACGAATTTTATTGCCATTGTATGGACTATGGAGGTATTAAAGTCTGATGACTTAAGTGATATAAGACATACAAGTTATAAGAGCAATGCGAGTGAGGCCAAAACTTCCATCAATATTTGTACTGGTAAGTTGTATTCTTTTGCTTCTACTTGACGATTTCCTAATGTTGCCTCATAATGTTTGACAATTCTTACATACTTCAATATAAATTTTATTATTATTTTTGGGTAACTAGAAAGAAACTCCTCAAGACAGTTTCACTGTAGTACTTCAATCTTTGATAGCATGTGAAAACATCATCAGATCCATGTTAAATAATTATGCTCTGCTGTGCTCAGCTGCCACTGGCTAATGTCCTTTTTAATTTATGTTTGATTCCACTTTGATAATGAGCTCTGAGATCAAGAGCCAAACCTTCATCCTGCAATTCTTTGTTTACATGATTGATTGCTGCAGGCATGTGGTTAAAGTGGGAATATATATTTGCTTGGGTTTCAAGGTATTCCTATATGGTCAAAAGATAGTGTCGAGTGGTCAGATGAAACACCAAAGGAATCTACTTATAAAAGCCAGACCAGAGACTGCTTCCTGGTGGAGATCTTGCAACTTCTTCCATAGGGCTATACATGATTAGGAAAGAGCAAAAAGAAACCCAGAAACACCGAGCATTAGAAGAAACAAAGCTTACAAGGAGACATACCCGACCAAACACATGCTTCCTCATCCTTGCACATTGTTCTTCCAATATCAAATGCATTTCCTAGGTGGTGTTAGTGCATGTCCGTGATGAGAGGAATCAACATACAATTTTCTAGGGCTTAAGAAACTACCAGTGCTCTATCCATTCTTTCTTAATATAATACTCTTGGAATTTAGCTTAGGATTTCTACAAATTGGAAGGTAGAAAAATTCTAGTATGTCGTACGACAAAATCCTAACCATGCACAAAATGCTGTAATTTACGCTTTAATGTTGCTGGTTTCAGTTCACCATTTATTGGTCACATTGAAGAGTTAATGACCTTTCCTTGCAGGTCCCTTGTCGCTGTCGGCAGTTGGGTTGGCGTTGTAGAGAGAGACCATTGGCCATGCGACAGTGGCTCATTTATACCGCTGTAGGCGACGGGCTGTCAGATCTTTGGACACAAGCGTTCGCCTCTCTCCCCTTCCCTCCCTCCCTCAGCCACTGTGCTCCTGCCTGTGACTATCTCTTCCAAATCCGTTCCCCTTCCAAATCCATTACCAGTCAAACGAGAAACAACAAATGAAGTGACACAATCCTCTCTCTCTCGATACTCTTCCATTGTTCGAAGCTTCTGTCTTCTGAAATTTTCGTATTACAACAAACTTTCTCTGCCTCTGTCTCAAGCTGCTGCTACTGCTGCTTTGCTTCTTCTTTGCTGCTATAAATGTCAATCTTTCCTACATTATTGTTTCGTAAAAGGGAATAGAGGAAGCAAGAGAAGAAAAAGATGGCGTTTTGGACCAGCGGCGGAGTAGGAGGATTTGTCGACACCGAGCTGTCGAAGAAGACGTCCATCTTCGGCCTTAGGCTCTGGGTGCTCCTCGGCGTCTGCGTCGGTGCCGCCATCGTCCTCGTTCTCTTCCTCTTCTCCCTCTGCCTCTCCTCCCGCCGCCGGAGCTCTCCTGCCCTCCCCTCCTCTGCCTCCGCTCCCGCCGCCGCCGCCGCCGCCGCCCGCGTAAAGAAGCCCCTCAGACTCCACCTCCGCGACCCCACCCCTACTGTTTCCAAGGACATCCCCGAGATCCCCTTCCACTCTCTCGCCGCCCCACTTGCTCCCGCCATCGACGTTCGGGTGGACCTCGGGAAGGCAAACCGCCGCGCCGCGCTCGCCGACCACTTCCGCCCTCCGCCGGCCCCGCCTTCGGCGTCTACGACAGGGACGGCCAGCGGGGAAACCGCCGGCACTCCGTCGTCCACCGGCGGGGGCGCCCCGCCGGAGGTGTCGCCTTTAGGTTGGGGGCGTTGGTATACGCTGCGGGAGCTGGAGGAGGCCACCGGCGGGCTCGCCGAGGAGAATGTGATCGGGGAGGGAGGCTACGGTATCGTGTACCTCGGGAAGTTGGCCGATAACACCCTCGTCGCCATCAAGAATATGCTCAACAGCAGGTGCACGACGCCGCCTTTCTCTCCTAATCTCCATCTTTGCTTGCTCTCGTTAACGCATCTTCTCATTTTCCTTATTTCTATTTGCTCACTTCATTTCTTGCTTACGATTTTTACTTTTTAAGTTTTTTGTCGAGAGATATAGGTGTCCAAAAAATTGGAAATTTGCCTTACTATATACACTAGTGCATTGACTATATTACGAGTGCTCATGAAAGAAATGCTGTTGATTCATTTGACATCAGGGGTCAAGCGGAAAAGGAATTCAAGGTTGAGGTCGAAGCAATCGGGCGTGTGAGGCACAAGAATCTGGTCAGATTGCTTGGTTACTGTGTTGAGGGGGCCTATAGGTACACCACTTACTCTTAGAATGACATGCAGATTTGCTTTGTAATGCTTCTTATCGCTGCTGCATAAAATGCTTAAGATGAAGTGATCTGATTGTTTTATCGATATCTTTATCCATTTTCTTCTTGCATATTTAGGATGCTTGTATACGAGTATTTGGATAATGGTAATCTTGATCAGTGGCTTCATGGCGACATCGGAGAAGTGAGTCCTTTGTCATGGGATATCAGAATGAAGATAATACTTGGAACCGCAAAAGGGTATGATGTTTAAATTTTAATCCTTAGCACGCTTTCAACCAAAGTAATACTGTTATAAGTTAGCATTCAACCATTTTGGAGAATGCATGCCTTGCTGTGCTAACACTTTTAGTATATGTATACTATGTCGTTATATGATGATGCATAATGACAGTGAAAATTGACATGCTATGCATCTGAATTTATGTGATCAAAAGATGTTCACACAAGTAGTGAACCATACTAAACTCCCGTTGTGGATTTATTAGATGTGGGTTTACCCTAAAAGGTTCTTTGGTGGCAATTAGGCAGGCTAATACATGCATATGAAAAGCATAACTCATATATATAATGAACCAACTATCAGGACTCCTTTGGGAAAATACAGGGAGACATGATATTTTTTATATCTCATAAATTGTATATGAAGAATGTACCATTTATCAAAGACAGTAGAACATGAAGACAATCCTCATCTATGTAGAGCAGTTCAAAGATTTGGACTTGTTCTGGTTTTTGGATTTGTGCAGTTTCAGGCTCGTGAATTGACATCCATATTCCATGCCTTTCATGCTTATGCAGCTATTTGCTGTTCAGTCTGGTAAAAAATAACTTACCATTATGCAACTTAGTTTGGTCTGTTCTTTTCAAATTTTAGGTGCTATTTCAGTTTTAAGATTTAAAAGAAAAGAGATTGCAGTAGATATGTATTTGTAGTTTTCAAAGAAATAAGTTAATAGTTAGTAACTATGTTATAGTGTTCTCCATCTACATTATGATTACAACACCACTGTCTACAAAAGTCTGGTAAAAGAAAAAGAGAGGACCACACGTGATTATATTTACTCTTGAAGTTCTCTGTTTCCTAAACATGGAATAGTTGTTCTGATTATGTCATTTATGGAGAATGACACGCTCCAAAAATATACTGTGGAATAATTGTTTTGATTATGTCATCTGTGGAGAATGACAAAGCTTAAAAAATATACTATTTCTGAATTATATTTGTCGATTTTGAGATTACAAATCATGTTTGCAGCTTGGCCTATCTTCACGAAGGACTAGAACCAAGGATTGTACACCGTGATGTTAAATCTAGCAATATACTACTTGATCGACAGTGGAATCCCAAGGTATCAGATTTTGGGCTGGCGAAGCTCTTGTGTTCGGAGAGGAGCTATGTCACCACTCGTGTTATGGGCACATTTGGGTGAGTTCAGAACCTTATCAAACTGCAGATCTACTATTTACCTTAATTAAAGAATCTCACAGCTTGTCCTCCCTGTTTTTCACAGGTATGTCGCTCCAGAATATGCTAGCACTGGAATGCTGAATGAAACAAGTGATGTTTACAGCTTCGGAGTACTTATCATGGAAATCATATCAGGAAGATCTCCTGTTGATTATTCAAGACCTTCTGGAGAGGTCAGTTTTCTTCTGCTTGAAGAAATGATTTCTTAGGCTTGAAAGGAATAAGCTACATGTGAACTTACATTGCCTTTCTCAGGTGACTTTGGTTGAGTGGCTAAAGACCATGGTTGGTGACAAGAAATCTGAGCAAGTAGTGGATCCTAGGATGCCCGAGAAACCATGTCCCAAAGCACTGAAAAGGATGATTCTGGTGGCCCTCCATTGTGTGGATCCTGATGCACAGAAACGACCAAAAATGGGGCATGTCATCCACATGCTCGAAATGGATGACTTGCTAGCTCGAGATGTATGCTCACTCTATCCTTCCAGTTCTTTCCCTGATTAATCTTCGTCGAGATTTTCACTTTTTCTTTTCATCTGTACACCAATAAGACAGCATAAAGTAAAGTTTAATTCTGTATAGACGCTTAGAGCAGTGTACAAACAACTAATATAGATTGGTACTATCATTACAATTGGAGCGCTGATTGAGCCATTGTTGCCTGCACAGGATCGTAAACTTGGGCGGAGAGCATCTCCTGCTTTATTATCAGACAGACGCAATACAAGAGGAGAGGAAAACTCGAGCAATCATCTTCATAGGTCAAGATAGCTATGACAGATAAGAAGTAGGTGACTGAGTTTAGGTTTGTTGCATTTGCAAGTCACATACTTCTTCCAATTTGGCCATACTTTATTGTTGCATTCTTAATCTGGGATTTGGAACCTGCAAGGAGTTGATAATTTCTCATGCATTGTCTAAAAGAAAAGATCATTTTGTGATTACAGTCCATAATTTATTATAAAAACAGAAGTTACACATCAAGCCAATTTGAATTTTGCCCGGATGTAAAAATAAACAGTGTCATGATCCAACTCCATATACTGGTTCAAAAAACATCTACTACTTGTGTCCGTGTAGTTCTAAACTTACTCTATCGTTTTACAAACATGATTGATCAATCGATTCAATAACTTTGAATATAATAGATACGGAACCACATTACTCAAAATGCTTAAATATAAATTACTAATAGTAGATTCATGGAGTGTTGCTATATACTGTTTTAAGACCGTGTCAAATATGCAATCAGAAACTTTTTATTTTCACTGCAGTCTTCTTTGTGTGAGTTTTTCCTCATTGATTCTATCATCACAATTTGAACACCCCAAGCATGAATGTGTGCATATGCTCTCACATACCATGAGCTGCTTTCTTCCTAGATTTATTTTTCCTTCATGTTGGCCAGACTTTTAAGGGGTTCTATCACTAAAGTCACGGATTGTCTTGCCCACCATTCCTGTGGACCTCTCCAACATGTCATGAGCTGCAGCAGTCAAAGAACCAAATAGGAGTAGCTTTAACCTCTGTTCAAAGTGGTGATGGCTGAAACTTGAGGATTGGAGAATGGTGATAGATGTTCAGCAGCTAGCTGAAAAGTGTAGATTAGAAAAGTGGGAATCCAACAAAAGAATGAGCGAGGGGATGGCTAATTCCAGGCAGTGCCACATGCTGCTCTGGCAGTAGAAGATAAATGCTGGTGTGGATGGATGTCTCTTATGGAAGAAAGAAAGGTTGGACCAGCCACCAAATCTTGATCTAATTGGACCGGGAGAGAGCTACAGAGTTCTTGCTCCCTTGAGACAAAGTAGTATAGAAAGAAAGCACATGCTTGGTGATGTATGGTGGTTCTTTTTATGTTTTGGGAGCAGGAAAAGCTTCTTTTCATGTTTTGGAGGTAGCAAAAATTCTCATACCAATAAAATCTCATGTATATTCCTCTAGAAAGTGATAAAAGCATTAGACCTAATCCCTGTCGTCAAGAACTACTACCAGTGTTAGCGAATGCAAGATCCAAAGGGTGGTTTTAAGCGTATGTTTGTTTTCACTCGAGTTTGGGCTTCCTTTGAGCTTGCTTGTGGTTGTGGCATTCTTTAATCTTTGGTACTACTGCTAAATGGGCTCTCCTTGGTTACACTAGAATGATTTGAGATCTAAGAATTGGGCGCAAAGTCACTATATCATTAGGACCTTCCAACTTAAGGAGAAGAAGAAATGGACAAAATAATAACTGATACGTACTCGTCAACATTACTGAAAAGAACACCGAACATGAAGCTGGCAATCATCTGTTGGAAGCTTGCCGATCTGCTTCATTGCTCAGTATGATTCCAACCAGCCTCCTTTCCTGATGATACCTTCCTCCTCTTCTCCGCTTTTAATTCTGCAGCATCTTCCCATAACGCAGCAGTTGACAAGAAGACTATCTGGTTCAAGAACAGAACAGTGCAGGAGAGATAAGAAGCACCAGGGGTGTCTCAGGAATTTTGCCAGGAACCGAAGTGATCCACTGCGTTCGTAGTTTACAGAACAGAGTCTTCGAAGTGCTTCAGCTCGCTGGGCTGGTGGAGTCATATGCTGTTGGGCCTATGTTTGCGCTTCCATTCGTCAAACGTCTCGAGGTTGAATGTGATAGCTAACATCACTGTAAGATGTTGGGATCAAATTTGGCATTCGTTACTTACCATTTGCCCAAAAAATAAAATCCTCATATGAAGCACAGCAAACGCCGAGCTGAAGAGTACATGGCTTCATCAGTTTGTGCAAGTCTGTGGATTTTGTGTTGGTTGGAATTTTTGGTGGAGAAGATGAAGAAAAATACATACGTTATTGATTTAAGAATATATCATTATGTGCTTCCACCTCGGAAACACAAGAGAAAACAAGATATATGTTCTTGAACCGTGGAAGGTCCCAGTGGAGACACTAACCATGGCAGCAGTAATGGTGTACATTGTAATGATGACATTTTCATTTTAAGTAATTAGTCCATATCCTTCAAGTTAAAGTTTATCTTAAATTTATAAATCATTTCTTGATGTCCTCTTACAACCTTTTTCTCATTCATTTTTTTTGGAATATATATATATATATATATATATATATAAACTTTATTTTAAAGAATTAATGGAAATTGACCATATAATTTAAGAATTGACTATATATATATATTGTTGTAGTAACTCATTTTTGTGGCTCTGATTTAGTGTTAGTAATTTTTATTAAAATGATAGGAGGAAAAAATATATTTAAAAAAAATGAAAATACTATACATTTCCAAACTTACTATATCTCAGGAAAAATCGCCAAATTATGCAAGTATCAAGAAAAGTAGAATCCAATAGAGTGAGAAAAATAGTAATAAAAAATCAGAATAATTTAAAAAGAGATAAGCCGATTAAATTAGTCTTGAAAAGTAAAAAATCACAGGGGGTTTAAGCTCTGAGTCTTTGGGATTCTAAATGTAATCCAATTCCTGGAATGGACCCCATGGGTCAGAACACCGATGAGGAGGAGAGCCACAGTAGAAAGAGAAAGCGTGCAAGGCTAGTAGAAGACGACGAAGTGATTTCTCAGAGGTTTCAGCGGCCCGGTGGCTGAATACGGAGGAGAAGAGAACAGAAGAAGAAAAGATCAGGTAGATTTCTCTGAGGTAATATTCTCTGTTCCTCTCCAATATTCTCTCATCTTTAGGTTTTCAATGGTGATCTCGTTTCATCTACCTTGGATTTTTGTATTTGCCCTAATATTTCTTGTGGGCTGCTTTGGCCACTTTATGATCTTTTATGTGTGATTTCTTGTTGTTGGACTCTGTAAAATATCTGATTTTTAGAGTGTTCCTGGATTGGAAACCCTACTTCGGTTCCATACAACTCTTCGCAATTAATGTGTTTGCTTCTCATGTGATTTATCTGGGTTTGGATAAAAAATGCTCCCTTTCGCAGCATGGACTAAATGTAGTGTTGGGTGATGCTTCAGTAAGTATTTTTAGCTCTTAGCATAAGCGATCTTTGAACACCTTGATCTTAAATGGTCGACAAGAAAGTATTTGTCTGTTCTGCAGCAAACTGTGGACGCCGTTAGGATTTTAGCTTGCTATTGGCTTCAGTTTGAAGTTCCAACGAATGTGATCCTCTGTGATGCTTGCCATCAAGATCTGTTTTGTTTCCAATATTGTCGGGTGTGTGTGCTAACAGCCATGTATCTGTTTAAATGGCCTGTGATGAGCAATTTCAGTTTGCTGCGCCTGCATGTTTCAGGTTCAGAATCTCTGCGAGTCCTAATGATAAGCGACAAAGAGGGTTTTTGGGGTTTTTGTATCAAGGGCGTGGGTGGAATTTCTTGCCAATGTCATCTTTTACTTGATAAGCTATAATGGGTCAACATGGATGGTCTGATCCAGACTGGTTATAATTCTAGCGTAACTAGACAGTGATGCTTTCTCTCGTGCTAGAGTTGCTCCATGTATGGAGCTTTGTATATTCTTTTACATTGTTGTCAATCAATGTAGATGATCATTAAAGCTGACACCTTAGCTAGTCCTGTGAGGGGATTAATGATTAGCTTCCTTAAATAGCCAACTATGGAACCAACGATCTGGTTGGTTGGGCATGGTCTATTAGACTCAAAAAGCCTGAACATCAAAATTCAGTTTTTAAGGAATATTTTGCATATTTATCGAACAAAAGCAAAACCAATAATGTAAAGATCACTCATGCTTGAATGGATGCTGTAAATCATTCCAATTAGTGATAAGAATTGTTATATGCATGACTACACAAATTTATCTTGTTTTAATTATTATGTGTTGGTCAAATGAAACTATGTTTCCATACTATTAAATGATTTTTTAATATTACATCTAGCCAAGTCTTCTTTGATCTTCCTCTACCTCTTCTGGCTATTGTGTTCTAATTGACTCTCCCATGTCCAGAAAATTATGCATTCAGCATGTTTACCATGTTAAGGAAATCATGCTGGTAAATCCTTTATATTTAAGATTATAAAATTAACTCAGGTGTGTGTTTTTTCTGTTTTGTTTTATGCTCACTTTGCTATCTTCCTCTGCGGTTAAGATATGGTGGGATAGCAACACTCCTGATTCATATGGTACTATATTAATTTGAAGCTAAAATACGATGGTTATTCAATATTCAAAACAGATTCTGCTCCATAAATATATTTTTCTTGTTCCATCGGACAATGTCTTATTTGAAGGATGCCATCTTAGGTTTCTGGTTGAAGTGGATGGTTTTGTGTCCATTTGGGAGCGCTTATTTCTTGCAGTATTTATTCTCTATATTGCTAGTGTTAATTTCATCATGAGTTCCATTTCCCTAATTTGCTTCCTCTAATCTAAGCAAGCAATCGCTATTTTTTTCTTCATGATATCTTGCTCAACAAACATTCTCATTATAATATGTAGCACATATTAGAAGCTTACATTTTGCAGTTTAGTGATTATTATGGATGAGGGTGGGCAGAGGGGGAATGGGAGATACAAGACTGACCAATACAAACCATCTCATGCACAGGTACTGCAAAAACTTTGCATATATATATATATATATATATATATATATGTCAATTAGCTGAAAATGTACTTTCATTTTAGTGATTGATTTATCTTTTAACAACATCGTCTGAAGCACAGGACATTTTATCCTGTTATTACTATAAGGTGATGTCATGTTAGACAGTACAATGACATGTTTTCCTCCTTAATGCCAATTGGTCTGAAACCTTTGAGAAAAAAGCTGCCATTTTTTCGTTGTTTCTCTGTCAAGAGATAAAGTTACTGAACAGGCATGTTCCTCTATTGTAATTATAAACAAATTAAACTATAATTTATATTTTTCTTTTGTCTTCCCAATACTAAGGCTTCATCAAAGTTTCTACCATTTTCATCTGGGTCATGAGATTGATCTGTTTTAGGTGCTTGGTTCTAGAAAACTAAGGTTAAACTCCTCCTTTTAAGAGCCTCCTTTGTTCTCCCGAACTTCAAATGTACATGCCATTTTGTGCTTGCCTTTCCTAAACTTTTGTTTCTCTAGTTTTATTTATCAAATTAAAGGCAGAAGTTTTTAATTTTTCTTCTCTGCTAAATTGTGATGAAGATTTTTTATACATTTCATATTTAAGTATGCCTAATAAACATTCGATCACATCACTCCTTGGTGGCTTAAATTTCTCTTCTTGTTACGGTTTTTGGATGATGTCCTAGTGGATGGCACCTCAGCATCACCTGAAGGAAAACCAGACCATAAAACTCATCATGGCCGAACGCGACAAAGCTCTTCAAGAACGTGATCTTGCCATTTCTGAGAAAAAAGCTGCTTTGGTTGAACGGGACATGGCATATCTCCAGCGGGATGCTGCAATTGCGGAGAGGAATGATGCCATTGTAGAACGTGACAATGCTATTGCATCTCTTGAATATGCACGTGAGAATGGCATGAGTGCTAGCTGTGGACCTGGATGCCCTTCTGGTCACCATGGATCTAAACACACATACCACTACCACCACCAGCAGCATCTTCAGCATATCCATCCTCCATCACAACAGTTGGTAGATGCCTCTGGCCAAAAAAAGGATGCACAAGGTGAGATGTTTCCCATATCAGCTGCTTCAGAGACTGGAGTGAAGGCCCTGAAGGCCAAAAGGGGAGGGAAGGGGACCAAAGTCCAATCGTCTTCATTAAAGAAACCTAGGAAGAGTAAAAGGGGTGGAGGTGACAATTTGAGCAAGCAGGTCACAATTGCAAAGAAAGCTGGGGAGTGGAGGGGTGAAGTTGGAATAGGGGAGGATCTGACAAAGCAGGTTTCGATGGCAAAGCATCATGAGTGGAAGAGTCAAGACCTGGGCCTGAACCAGGTGGCATATGATGACACGACGATGCCGGTTCCTGTTTGCTCATGCACTGGGAAATACCGCCAATGCTACAAATGGGGGAATGGAGGATGGCAGTCTGCCTGTTGCACAATGACACTTTCCATGTACCCACTACCGGTGATGCCCAACAAGCGGCATGCCCGTGTTGGGGGACGCAAGATGAGTGGAAGTGCATTCAGAAAGCTTCTAAGCAGGCTTGCATCAGAGGGCCATGATCTATCTCTACCAGTGGACCTCAGGGAGCACTGGGCTAAGCATGGCACAAATCGGTACATTACTATCAAGTGAGGAAGACTGTTGGAGAAGGGAAGGGAAAGATGCCAAACACATTTATAACTTGAATTAGCCTCTGGTTGGTCTTTCTTTTCCCTTATATTGAAATTATAGTGTACGATTCAGGTCTAGTACTAAGAGGTGCAGTCTTCTGATGCTTGAGAGCTCAATTGTATCTGCCTATATCCTGGAAGGAGATTTTTCTAAATGGATTCTGTTTCCTGATGGATTATACTGCATCATCTTATGTATATAGCTTGTGCTATTGATACTAATTGTGATATCTTAGTCTTCCTATCTCCAGAGGAACATGATATGATTGAAAACTAGTTACCATGGAGAACCATCTTCCTGATGCTCTAACCTGGTCTATCTGTTGATAGTTGGCGAGTCAAAGTAATGCTAAAGCATCAGAAACTTCTTTTCAGGTGGTATGTAAGGTAAAAAGGTCTTTGAACTGTAGTTTAGTGGTCACTACTGTCTGCTGCAGATGTTTATATGCATTCTTAATCTCCAATTCTTCTTAACTGACCATTTAAAGCTTGAGGTTTAATGCAGGTGTATTAGATGGAATTTCTTTAGTATTCAAATTAATCATTAGGTTTTTCTATAAGCATGAGGAACTGTAATTGATTTCTACTTTTACATCAATTCTATACAATTTATTCAGGAAGTTTATTGATTCAGAAATCCTTGCTTGCAGTCAGTTCTACTTGATCATTGTATAAATCTGGGCTTGAGTTTTTCTGCAGTTGCTGGAATGGTGGTTTCTCAGTCATGTGGAACAATGTAGGATGTTTATAGAGAGCCAATATGAGATTAGTAGATGAAGAAATGTATCATTTGAGTGCAACAAAGATGCGTTTTGCATTGCGAATCACAACTCTTCCGGCTGAGAGTATTCACCCCATTTGCAACAGTGAGGGCAGTGTGCTTCATTCGTGTTGAAGATGAGGAGAGCGACAGTAGTAGTAGCACTAAGGGGTTTAAATGGTTAGATCAGATTTATTGGGTTGCAAATGTCTGACAGATGTGACGGAGATCAGGGTTTTGGACAACTAATCTGAACCGTCCAAGATCCAGGCACGTGCAATTCTTGACAGCCGGATCTAATCTTGGAACTGTTAGGGGGTGGAGAACGGTCGAGGCGGACTGAGAAGACTCGTGCCGCTTCATCCGGAGCCTTCCAAAACCTATCTGCCCTCGCAACGAAACTTCTTCCATGGAGTTCGCCTCCGCTGTTCTTCTTCCCGCCCCGCTCGCCTCGCTCCCCACCGCTGCCGCCACTATCGCGGTTCCGATTTCGATCGCAGTCACCACTCCCACCACAGCTTGCTGAATCGTCTGGCTGCGAGGCAGGAATCCGATCCAGATCCCGAGCTCCTCTTCTTGGGGATCTCCTTTTCCACCTACGAGAAGACCTTAATCGAACTGAAAGAACAAGATGACGTCGTCTTTATTGCTGATGAATCCGGCCCTTTCGTGGACCGACACAGAGGCAACGGCGGCGCTGAGGTTTAATGTCAAGCCTTTCTGTCCTCCAGCCGGTGCCTGCTACTGGTTATGCCCTTCTATTCTTGCTCGCCATCGAACTGGATTCCTTGTTGTTTAGTTAATTTTTGGACTGGATTTTTGGGCAACACGCTTTAGCCTAAGGCCAATAGCTGGGATCTTTTTTCTCTTTTTATGATCAGTTAGATGCGTGGATGTAGATTTATTTATAATTTTATTTAATTATTCAAAATTGCAGTTTGCAAATGCTCATGCATGCTGATCCTTTTGGATCATTGAGTCACTGCTATATATGTGATTATGTTGCTGTTTTATCTGCCATTGCAAACACATAAACTTGTTCCTGGAACACCATTTTTTTGTAAGATTATGGCATCTTTAATCTAACACCACGGTGCATATGAATACAGTGCTGTATAAATATATGTGAGACTGATAAAATGACATTTGTATCACAGGATTTGGTCATCAGAATGGCATTTAGATTCAGTGATTCCCATTTCTAGTGTTTTGTTGGGTAATGGGACTCCGAGTCTCATTCTTGGGGGATTTCGTCTGCCAATTGAGAGAATCTGAAATCTTGTGTGGCCAAATGCCATTGGGATCCCATGCTTTGCTTGTTTTGAGATATGCTTTGTGTAAACTGACCATTATGTGCTAATTTCTGAGTTATTTATATCCAGGGCTAGAAGATGGAGATCTCCAATATCAGCTATGATTCCAAATATTCATCTTCCAATGCGCAGCCTAGAAGTTAAAAACAGGTTGGTTTTGCACCAGGAAGTTTGAAACCTACACCATAACATGGTAGAAGTATATTTTAGTTTTCCTTTTTGTTTTTTTCTGTAGTTGTTTTGATGGATTTTCTTTTATCTCTTCAGTGGCTAACTGTAAACCTCTGGAACAACTTGAGAATGGAAAGTCTTGTATTGAAATGTGTTTTGCAATAAGCATTGTCAAGACAAGAAGAAACTCCAGTAATGCTATATTCTCTATGTCCATGTCATTGTCTTTTTGATTAATTTTCTTTTTCTATCCAACCTTTTAACTTTTTCCCTTGTTTGAATTGAGTTATTCTTACACCCATCACAAAACTCCAATGTGATACCCTCCTCTTTTTCATCATTTTCTGTTTTGGTCAAGCATAACATTTTCTTGTCTATTACTACACTAATTTTGTTCTATTACTTTCGTTTTTGGTTAAATGCAATAAGTTAAATACTGTTCCACTGCCTTCTCTAATTTGTTTTGACACTGTCTGTTATATTAGGACATCAGTTGATGACATTAAAAGCTTGCAATTGATCACAGCTGTCAAGACCCCATATTTGCCTGATGGGAGATTTGACCTTGAAGCTTATGACTCCCTTATCCACATGCAAATCATCAATGGTGCTGAAGGTGTCATAGTTGGGGGCACCACTGGAGAAGGCCATTTAATGAGCTGGGATGAACATATCATGCTCATTGGTCACACTGTCAACTGCTTTGGTACCTCGATAAGAGTTATCGGGAACACTGGAAGTAACTCAACAGGAGAAGCAATCCATGCAACTGAACAAGGTTTTGCTGTAGGGATGCATGCAGCTCTTCATATCAATCCTTATTATGGGAAGACATCCTTGGAGGGAATGGTCTCACATTTTGAGGCAGTTCTTTCTATGGGCCCAACTATCATATATAATGTGCCCTCAAGGACTGGACAGGATATTCCACCCTCGGTAATACACACGATCTCGAAGAATCCTAACATGGCAGGTGTCAAGGAGTGCATGGGAAATGATAGGATCAAAGGTTATGTAGATAAAGGGATTGTGATATGGAGTGGGAATGATGACGAATGTCATGATTCTAGGTGGGCATTTGGAGCAACTGGAGTCATATCTGTTGCTAGCAATCTTGTTCCAGGGTTGATGCATGAGCTCATGTTTCAAGGGAAAAATCCTTCATTGAACTCGAAGCTGATGCCTCTGATCAAATGGCTCTTCCAGGAGCCGAATCCCATCGGCCTTAACACTGCCCTTGCGCAGCTGGGAGTAATTAGGCCTGTGTTCAGGTTGCCCTATGTCCCTCTTCCTCGTGCAAGGAGACTTGAATTTGTACGCATCGTGGAGTCGCTTGGTCGTGAGAATTTCATTGGCGAAAAAGATGTTGAGTTTCTTGATGATGACGACTTTATACTGGTAGGCAGGTACTGACAATACATGGTCCATTATCTCAAGTTTCTTCCCTATATGTAAGCCATTAATGGAGTAAAACTCTATGATCTATGATCAGAAAGCAAATAATCCAGCTGTCGTGCTTGTCAAAGTTTTCATATGGTATATATATAGTTGATTTGAGGTTATTCTCTCTTTTCCTCATAGCTATCACAGAAAGCATTGAACAGTAATTTGGACTCCTAATCCAGCAAGTTATATAATTTCTTCTAATGATCATTTATATAATGATCCAGTATGGATCATTATGTTGGTTGTTGCTTTACAGATGTATGGACTCAAGAATGAGAGTGGTTCCCTATAACCATCGTGATAGAAATATTGGTTGAAGGGCCCGTGAGATTAATTGCATGTCTTCAGAAAGATTGACATCTGATGCCCTATTGAAACTGCTGTTCTTTTAGAATATTGCGGAATGAGGAGTCCTTTTTTCCTTTGAAGTTGGTACTGTTTGGTTTTAGAAATTAAAACTTTTGTCAATTATGGATCGTGCTAATAACTATGATCCTATCATACCAATTTAATTGACATTTTCACAATTTCTGGCCTCAAAAATCAAAGTTTGTCCAAATTTAGTGGACAATTAGACTGCGGTTATAAAAAAATAGTAAGAAAAATAAAAAAATAACGCTAGGAGGATGGCTCGAACCTCTTAAGAAAAAGATTAAAAGCCTAATGAACAATTAGCCGATCAAAGATTCTGGTTAATGATGTATGATTTCAAAATTAAATGTACAATTAGATAATGACTATAAAAAATTAATAAAAATCGAAGAATAACGCTACAAGGAGGGCTTGAACCTCCCAAAAAAAAGAAGAAGAAATAATTAGACAACGACTACAGAAAAATTAAGAAAAATTAGAAAATAATGCTAGGAGGGTTGAACCTAAAAAAAAAAAAGGAAATATGATGAATGATTACAAAATTTATTCAACAATAGTCTAAAACATTAATATAATGATGCATGATTACAGGAATTAATGGATAATTTGTCCATAACTAGAAAAAATAAACAAAAATTGAAAAATAGTGCTAGAAGGAGGGTTTGAACCTCCAAAGAAACTAAGAAATATTGATGCATGATTAAAAAATTTAATGAACAATTAGCCTCTCAAAGATTTTGTTTAACAATGTATGGTTAAAAAATTTAATGGATAATTATACTTTGAGTAATTAGACAAAATGAAAATAATGCTAAAAGGAAGGCTTGAACCTAAAAAAAAAAAATCAAGAAATATGGATGTATGATTAAAAAGTTTAATGAAAAATTAGATTCTCAATAAACAAATGGATAAGACAAATTACAATTTCCATGCATGGCATTCGTCAAGTTATTATATTATAGGGCTTGCATCAATTATATTCTTTTTTGCATCCTTGTTAGTAACATTCATTTGTTCAACTTTATTCATTGATTTGTTAGATTTTTTTGATTGAAAATGAGCTTTGGAGCAGTTTTATTCTCTAGCAACTCCAACCATTCCTTTGTATGATAAAGTCTCTCGTGCACTTACATTCAAAAAATCCACATTCATTATATTGTGCTCCTATCCAATAATGTCGAATGCTTTAATTCGATGCAAATTTGATATATATAGAAGATCTATTTTTGTGGTACCATATTCAATCATTGGATCCGTATCCCTTTTTGTTGTTATGTTGCCTACCAAATCAAAGCTTCTAATAGCTCCAACCATTCCTATGGATGATCGAGTCTCTCACAAGACTTCTTGGTCTGTTGCTTGATATTGTTTACTGACTTGTTAAGAGATCCCTCGAGTGAATATAAACTTTAGATTAATTTACTATTTAGCAACTCTAACCATACATCTGTATGATCAATTCCCTCATGAGACTTATTGGTACTTATACTAGAAAGGTCTATATCTATGATATTAGGTCTCAATTAGTAGATGTTTAATGCTTTCATTTGATAAAATTCAGAGACCCATCTTTGCAATATCATAGTATTCACCTCTTGAATCGATAGTTCTTCTTGCAATTATATTATCTATAAAATTAGAGTTTCCATTATCTCAAACCAATCTTTTAAATGATTAAGTCTAGTGTGTCACATTACCTATATGATTATAAAATTTAATGGATAATTAGACTATGGTTATGAAAAAATTAAGAAAAATAAAAAAAACACTAGATGTAGGGTTTGACTCAACATTTAATACTCAGAAGGTCCACTTCTATGATATTAAGGCCTCATCTATTGATGTTTAATACTTTCATCCGATACAAATTCGGTGTATGCACAAAAGACCCATCTTTGCGGTACCATGAGATTCACTAATTGAATCTTAAAAAAAAAAACCTTTCATATTGTCATGTTGCTCACTAAATTAGAGCTCCAAACAGCTCAAAACCATCCCTTTAGATTAAGTCTGGTGTGTCACATTATTTGTATAATTACAAAAGTTAATGGATAATTAGATTATGAGTATATAAAAAATTAAGAGAAATAAAAAATAATGCTAGAATCATCAATTCCCTTGTAGGACCTATTGATATTTGCACTTGAAAGGCCCACCTCTATGATATTAGGCTCTCATCCATTGATATCCAATACTTTAATCTGATACAAATTCAATGTAGGTACAAAAGATCCTTCGGATGATTAAGTCTCTCATGGGACTTCTTAGTGTGTCACTCGGTCTTGTCTATTGACTTAACAAGTTTCTTCAAGTGAATATGAACTTTGGAGTAATCTATTATTTAGCAACTTCGACCATATCTTTGTGTAAACAATTCTCTTATAGGACTTATTAGTATTTGTACTCGAAAGGTCTACATCAATGATATTAGACTCCCATCCATGATGTTCAATACTTCCATCTAATACAAATTTGATACATGGAAGACCCACCTTTGCAATTCCATGGTATTTACTTTTTAAATCCGTAACCCTTTTTGTTGCTATGTTACCTACTAAATTGTAACTCCCAATAGCTCGAACCATCCTTTTGGGTTGATTGGTGTGTTGCATTACCTAAATGATTACAAATTTAATGGTTAATTAGATTATGAGTATAGAAAAATTAAGAACAATAAAAAAGTAATGTTAGAAGGAGGGCTTGAACTTCTAGATCATAAGTTCCTCACAGGACTTCTTGGTGTGTCAATCAGCCTTGTCCACTAATTTATCGAGTTTTTTCAACCAAATATGAGCTTTGGAGTAGTCTACTATTTAGCAACTCCATACCTTTGAATGAACAATTCCCTCATGAGATTTATTGGTACTTATACTTGAAAGATCCACCCATATGATACTAGACCTCCATCGATGTTTAATACTTTTATAAAGTATAAATTCAGTGCATATAGGGAAGACCCACTTTTAAGTTTGGTGTGTTGCATTATCGGTATGATTAGAAAATTTAATGGATAGTTAGACTACTGAGTACAGAAAAAATTAATCAAAATAAAAAATAACACTAAAAGAAGGACTTAAACCTTTAACCTTCTGGTTAATAGCCACACACTCTAAGCAACTAAACTATCCTAGCTTGGCAATTAATGTTACTTTTTAACTAATTTGTAAATATTGAAAGCTAAGCTATTTCATGTTTAATTAATACATACCTATGGAATTGTTTGATTATGTAGAACCATAGTTAGATGGGAGCCAAAAGGTTTTATGGGACATAAGAAAGCTATTGTCAAAACCTACCAACAGGCGTTAACGAGGGCATCAATAGATCAAAGGGGGGGAATATCGTAGATGGTTGTTGCATTCCTGCAACAACTTGATCAACAAACTATTTGAAACTTGTGTTTTCTTATATAGTTACTTAGCTCTATGTTTTCTTGCCTTTTAAGTTTTTTTTTCTTGGTTTTTGTAGGCCTTACAATGATTGCTCACTAACCAAGATCAAAAAAAGGCCAAAACAACCTTGTTTTTGCATGTAGTGAGCTAATTAGTTCGGGCCAATCATGCAACGTGAAACATTAGTCACTTAAGACCCTTGGAACCTCTCAAATAGCTCAAGGCTAGATGGGGCTCTAGTATAATATCAATAATTAGTTTAGAACTCTTGAGATTGCACAAATCATGAGTAGGCTTGCCAAGTGACTCAACACCTAGTTAAATGACCATTGCTAGAGGAACGATTGTCTTTTCACCTTTTAAAGCCATTATCTTTTTCTTCCAAGTATTTGCTCATTTGCATGGTTGTTGTGCTTTTGTGTGAGACATTAGACTTGTCTCTTGCTCACTTTGCGACCGACCGATGAGATATTGCACTTAACCTTTTTACATATGACTATCATAGAAGGGTATTATGTCTTAAGCAATTATAATAAAATCTATGATATTTGATATCAAAGTGAATAAGCAGTCACAACGAAAAACAAAGTTCATGCACTTAGGCAAAACACTGTCGTGAATCAAGCAAAGATTGCATAAGGGGGGCATCCCTCCCATACAGTCGTAGTATGGCCTTAGGTGCAGACTCATACATAAACTACGTGAGTTGCACATGAGGTGCATGATAGTCAAAGCGATGATCCAAAAGTTGGCAACTCCCTTGAGTAGAGGAAGTACAATTTAGATTAATGGCTCCAAGAAAGTATAAAAACTAGAAAGAGAGGCTTACAGAGGTCAAAGTAAAAATCTGAGACTTGGATCAACCAAAAGAAATTCCTGATCGATTGATAGGTGGAAGACACTAAGGAGTCGGTGCAACACTTACAAGAAATCATGATGGATTTCAAAATAATAATTATGGTGCTTATAAGGGCTCTGCACATTGGAAGGGGTAACATCCATGTTTCTCTATCATAGAATCTAAAAAACACTAGAGCTATACTACTACGGGGTTGCTAGAGACAAAGGAGCCCAAGAACTTTTTGTTTGATATAAAATATTTGAGGGCAACAAGACCTTGTAGAAGATATTACAGTGTCTATCACTATTATGCATCCGAAAGGGGATGCAAAGCTCTAGTGGCACATTTGATGGGAGGAAATCAAACAAGGATACTATCAGGTGGACACCTGGGAGAATCTGAAGTAAGAGATATAGACTCAATTCCTTACTAAGAATACTGAGTTCGTCCTATGATGAAAATTGAGACAACTTTATCAGATTACTTCAATATGTGATTATGTCAAGTAATTCTTAACCTTGATGCTTGACCTAAATGATTAGAAAAGGACAAATTATACAACTTTCTTGGTGGCCTAAAGTTGTATATCGACAGAATGCCACTGATTTGTTGGGGCAATCATGATTGTAGAATGACTAATTGATTTTTTTTTTTTTTTAAGAGTTACTAAAGTAGATATAATTTTTAAGAAATTGACCTTTTAAGTATTTCTAAGGAAGGGGAGATTATTGCTATATAGAAGAAGAAGAATCCATGACAAACTTTTTTTTCTTAAAGATTATTAAAGAAGATACAATTTTCAGGAAATTAACCTTTTAAGTATTTATGAGGAAGTAAATATTTCTGAGGAAGAAAGATTATTGCTAAACAAAAGAAGAATTCACTGATTTTATTTTTTAAAGAGTTATTAAAGAAGATATAATTTTTAAAAAATTAAATTTTTAAGTATTTTTAGAAATAAGTACTCAATGCATTAATAGTGTCTATTTAATAGTCAAAATCAGACAATGACGAAGTTATCACCCTTAAACAAGTAATTTTGAAATAAAGCTACACGAGAAGTCACAAGGATCTCAATACATCTATTAAATATGTTATAGTGTCAGATATCATTTCCAATATGAGCTTTATTGAAATGATTTTTCTAAATTATCAAAGTTTTTCGATAGTGCTAATCCCCCCCTTTTTAGTGTCGATTTCAATCCTAATAGTTATTATCAGAACCATATTTCTCTTCGTTGGTTTAATACCCAAGAGAGAGAGCTTTTTTTGACAATCTAGAGGGTCACTCTATCATTCACCATTCTATGTTTAATGGGCAATGAGATGGATTATACTTATTGAAAATTTCGAATGAGAGTTTTCTTACTTTCTATGAATTTCGATTTATAAAATATAGTCGTATTTAGTTTTCAAAAGTCTTCCAAACCAATGAACAAATGGAATGATTTGGAAAAGAAGACTTTTTCTTTAAATGCTAAAATGATGAACGCTTTATTTTGTGCTTTGAACAAAAATGAGTTTAATTGTATTTCTTTATGTGAAATTGTACAAGAGATTTGACATACACCAGAAGTAACTTATGAAGGCACAAATGAGTAAAAGAATCTAAGATAAATCTTTTGATACATAAATTTGAATTATTTCAAATGTGTTAGGAACGAGTCGGCACTAAGAGGGGGAGGGGGGGTGAATTAGTGCAGCGGTAAAATCACGTATTCAAATTGTTTCGTTTCGATTAAAGCCGATTCCAACGAAAACTGTTTCGTAAAGAACTTAACTTGAAACACGTTTGTATATGAAGTGAATGCAGTAGGCAAGTAAAGATTCAGTTTGCAGTATGTAAATGACAACAATAAAAATGCAAACTAGAGAACACGCCAATTTTATAGTGGTTCGGTCGTTGTAACCTACATCTACTCCGTCGATTCCTCTTCCGTCGAGGCCACCGACATCCACTATCAATTTTCCTTTAATAGGCAAAGATTAACCTCCTTCTTACACCCCTCTTCTCTTTTTCACATGTTTAGGAGTCAACCTTTACAAGCACTCACTCCTCTCTCAAACTATTCTAACACTTAGACTAGAAGAGGAGGATTCTCACGAAAGATTACTACAGCGTTATTCCCTTTTTAAATTCTCTATGCTTGTGTAAGTTAACCAGGGATGAGAGGGATATTTATAGGCCTCAAGTTGATTCAAACTTGGAGCCTAAAAACATCTCATCCTGGGTTTCCTAGGTATGGGCGGTACCACTGCTTGTGCTGGGTGGTACCACTGCCGATGCTGGGCGGTACCACCACTAGTGTCAGTCTGACACTAACACTGCACTAGGCGGTACCACCGCCCAATCTAGTGGTACCACCGCCTGGCACCCTGCCACTAGGCGGTACTGTTAGGATCAAGAGCGACACTAAGAGGGGAGGTGAATTAGTGTAGCGGTAAAATCTATGTCAATTCAAAACTTCATTGCGATTAATTTTTGATGAAAAACTATTTCATAAAGGTAATAACTTTGAAACACGTTCGTATATGAAGTGAATGCAGTAGGCAAGTAAAGATTCAGTTTGCAGTATGTAAATGACAACAATAAAAATGCAAACTAGAGAACACGCCAATTTTATAGTGGTTCGGTCGTTGTAACCTACATCTACTCCGTCGATTCCTCTTCCGTCGAGGCCACCGACATCCACTATCAATTTTCCTTTAATAGGCAAAGATTAACCTCCTTCTTACACCCCTCTTCTCTTTTTCACATGTTTAGGAGTCAACCTTTACAAGCACTCACTCCTCTCTCAAACTATTCTAACACTTAGACTAGAAGAGGAGGATTCTCACGAAAGATTACTACAGCGTTATTCCCTTTTTAAATTCTCTATGCTTGTGTAAGTTAACCAGGGATGAGAGGGATATTTATAGGCCTCAAGTTGATTCAAACTTGGAGCCTAAAAACATCTCATCCCAAGTTTCCTAGGTACGGGTGGTACCACTGCCTGTGCTAGGCGGTACCACCGCCAATGTCAGTCTGACACTGACACTGCACTCAGCGGTACCATCGCCTGATAGGTGCGGTATCACCGCCTGACACCCTACCAAGGGCGGTCCTACTGCGCAGACTGGTGGTACCACCGCTTGACACCCTGCTAGGGGTGGTACGATCACCCAGACTAGCGGTACCACTGCTTGACATAGTCTCGGAGACTGTGCCATGATGGTGTCACTTCTTGAGACATTGTTTGTGCCTCTCATTGGGCCCAATACAGTCCTTACATAGACCCAACTGGCCCCTAATTGGGTTGGCCCAAATACATACCCAATTACGTGCTAACTATAAAATCTAAGACATTTACTAAGCTAAATAAGTCCCTATGTCTTGGTTTCTTCTGGCGAGCTTCTGGCGATCTTTCGGTGAACTTCTGACGAACTCTCGGGTAATGTTCTAGCGGATTCCCGGCAAACTCTTGGACTTCACGACGATCTTCTTGGCGAGTTTCGATGAGTTTCGACGAGTTTCTTTGGCAAGCTCTTGGACTTCTCGGCTGGTTCTTGCAGAACTTCCGACGAATATCTGGACTTTCGACGAACTCTCGAACTCCCAACGAAATCTCGTCCTTGACTCCAAGACTTCATTTTGCTTTATGCCTTGCTATTGTATTTAATCTTGCACATATAAAAACACACTTCGATCTAGACAATTAATACTAAGCTTGAATCATGTTGTCTAGCATATCATTGGTCCCTCGACGCTTCGTCCGATTATTCGGCGCATCGTCCTCTCTTGTGACATATTACCCAATCGGCTAGTTGACTCCACAACTCCGATATCCTAGGTGCAATATATGCTCTTCTTGGCTCGATGCTTGAATTCATGGCCCAAAGCCTTCTGTCGATATGTCGACTGATCCATCGGCTTGATGTCCATTCTTCTGACATGTTTTCTCCCGGCACAACATGATTCTTCCTGCTTTAATTGTCTTATCCTGATCGAAGCATCATGCGTAACTAAAAACATAGATCAAATCATAAACACTTATCAATTGGTTTCATCATCAAATTCGAGATTCAACAATCTCTCCCTTTTTTATGATGACAACCAATTGATGACGTAGTTAATCTTAACTCCCAGAGTTTAAACAAACTCCCCCTATCAATATGCCATATTGATAGAAACTCTTGGATTCAAAAATCCAAGC
>LVTN01001610.1:52610-63536 GCA_001649415.1 Musa itinerans
ATGTTTGTGCATCATTATAGTTTCAATTTACAACATGCACAATTTTAAAACTTTACATATCATCCTTACTCTATGCATGATACTAAATCATCATTCATAATTACATCAATATTAGCAACAAATCATAGTATTTCAAATCATGATGGTATTAATTTGTCAAATTGCATCCTACCATGCATGATCATAACATTTCCCTCTTTTATCATTGTAAATAAGAAAGAATAAGGGAAGAATAAAATAGTGTAAAATATTTCAATCATTTCAAGGCATACAAGTCATAAATATAAAGACATCATGTCATGAAAGATAAGATCTCTTGAATTACAAAAGACATGATTCATTTCATCATGAATATTTCATCATTGCATGCATCATTATCAGAAGTTGAAGTATTACATGCATAATACCAAATCACCATTCATAATTACATCAATATTCTCATCATTATTTCAATCATCAAAAATGAAAGATCAAGTCATGATTCTTGACATATCTCTTCTTTTGTATATAGAAGAAATGATAGGAAAATAATCTTGATTCAAGTCTAAAATTCGAGAAATCAAGATGTCTAAGTTTATCATTCAAGCTAGCAAATTTAGTTCTCTCAAGATACTAGCTATTTTCTTTCCCCTTTTATCATTGTGAACAAGAAGAAGAGGGGAAGAACATAATGGTGTAAATGTTCAAATCATCAAAAAAATACAAAGGCGTCATATGAAAATCATGACATGAAGCATATCAACATCAAATCATGAATGCCACAAGACATAATTTATTTCAACAAATCTCCTTTATTTTTATAAATGTCAAAAAGAAATATAGGAGATCAAATATTATAATATCTTGATTCTTGCATAAGAAATCTTAAGTTATAAATTTTAAAAAAATCAAGATAAGTCTAATTCAAATTTAAATTGTCAAATCAAAATTATTTTCAAGAGATTCATAAAAATAAAAACATAGATAGATTCATTAATCTCTCCATTCATTATGAATCATAAAAATTATAATTCTGAAAAAAAAAAGATTCATATGGATAAATCTCAATAAGAAGATACAAGAACCCCTAATAGGAGATCTTGATTCATAAATGATTTCAAGTTATAAATTATGAGAAATCAAGATCATGATTTTGATAAAACCCATTAAATTCAAATCATTTTCATAATCCATGAGATTCATAAAATCATAATATGCATGTTTTCATTAATCTCCTTTTTGGAAAAATCGATAAAGTAGGAAAAATAATTTTTTCAAGGAGAAACCTTTCCTCTTTTTAGTTGTTTCAATTCATGTGATTTATTTCATTCAAGCATGTCTTTTTCATTATGTCAAATAAAAACATACATCAATTATTTAAAAACCAAAAAAGAACTTTCATTGCAATAAAGATCAATAAACCAAAAATCATCATACATAATTTTAAAATAGAAACTCATTAAGCATTATCATTATGCATTAAATTATCAAGCATGATTTCATTAAAAACGAAGCTTTTTTAATCACAAGGAATACAAAAATGATCAAGATACACATTATTACTTCTTAAACACATATAGCATGGTTTCATAAGGCATTTTTAATCAAAATCATTTTATTTGTTTATCATAAAACATATAATTTTCATAATCACTAGAAAGGTAAGCATGATCCCATTTTTTGTATTTTCATTACATTATTAAACATGTAATTTTTTAAAAATTTTATTTTAAAACTAAATTAAAAATAACTTAAGAAAGCATTATGCAATTTTGAAATAAATTAAAGGCATTTTGATTACCTCATCGTCGAAAGCCATTAAATCGTAGTTTGCCACCTCGCCTTTGTTGATTTTCTCTTTCGTCTTTGGAGGAGCTCGATTCATCCCAAAGTACTTCCTTTTTCTTGCGTTCATAGCAAGTAGTTGCGTTCTTTTTGTTCTTTAGTTTTTGTTTCATGAACTTTTTAAATTTCTTAGTGAGGAGTTCAAGTTCACCATCACTTGAGCTTATGCTCGAGTGGTCTTCAATTGTTCTAAGTCCAAAATCCTTCCTGTTCTTTGGAAGGTGGTTCTCATGTTTGTCAAGTGCCACATTAGTCATTTCATAGGTCATCAAAGACCTAATTAGTTCTTCAAGTGATAGGTTGTTTAGGTTTTTAGCCTCTTGTATTGCGGTTACTTTCGGATCCCAACTCTTACTAAGAGAACGTAAAATTTTGTTTACAAGTTCAAAATCTGAAAAACTTCTACCAAGTGCTTTTAAACCATTGACGACATCCGTAAAACGGGTGTACATGTCAACAACGGTTTCACTTGGCTTCATTCGAAAAAGTTAGAAATCATGCATTAAAAAGTTGATTTTCGAATCTTTAACTTTGCTAGTGCCTTCGTATGTGATTTCAAGAGTGTGCCAAATATCGAAAGCCGTTTTGTATATAGAAATTCAATTAAACTTAGTTTTATCTAAGGCGCAAAATAGAGCATTCATAGCTTTAGCATTTAAAGAAAAAGTCTTCTTCTCCAAATCATTCTAATCTTTCATTGGAAGAGAAGACCTTTTAAAATCAGATTCGACAATGTTCCATAAGTTCAAATCCAAAGAAGGAAAAAAACTCTCATTTGAGTTTTCCAATATGTGTAGTCCATCCCATTGAAAAAGGGAGGATGAATGAGAGGGTGACCCTCTTGAAAGCCGAAAAGAGCCATTTCTTTTTAGGTGTTAAACCAAATGAGAAAACGAGCCTCTGATACCAATTGTTAGGATTAAGAGCGGCACTAAGAGGGGGGGTGAATTAGTGCAGTGGTAAAATCTATGTCGGTTCAAAACTTCATTGCGATTAAATCCGTTTCCGATGAAAAACTATTTCGTAAAGGTAATAACTTTGAAACACGTTTGTATATGAAGTGAATGTAGTAGGCAAGTAAATATTTAGTTTGCAGTATGTAAATGGCAGGAAGTAAATACAAACTAGAGAACACACCAATTTTATAGTGGTTTGGTCGTCATGATTTACATCCACACCGTCGATTCCTCTTCCGTCAAGGCCATCGGCATCCACTATCGATCTTCCTTTCCTAAACAGAATTCTAAACTTAGACTATAGGAGGGGATCTCTCAAGTGATTGCAACAGCGTTTTCTTACTTTCAAATACTTTATGCTTGTGTATGTTAACCAGGGATGCGAGGGGTATTTATAGGCCTCAAGTTGATTCAAACTTGGAGCCTAAAAATATCTTATCCTGGGTTTCCTAGGTACGGGCGATACTAGTGCTTGTGTTGGGTGGTACCACCGCTTGTGCTGGGCAGTACCACCGCTAGTGTCAGTCTGACACTAACACTGCACTGGGCGGTGCCATCGCTTGACACCCTGCCAGGGGTGGTATGACCGCCCAGACTAGCGGTACCACTGCCTGACATAGTCTTAGAGATTGTGTCACGACGATGTCATTTCTTGGGACACTGTTTGGGCCTCTCATTGGGCCCAACACAGTCCTTACATGGGCCTAACTGGACCCTAATTGGGTTGGCCCAAATCCAAACCCAATTACGTGCTAACTATGAAATCTAAGACATTTACTAAGCTAAACAAGTCCCTATGTCTTGGTTTCTTCCGACGAGCTTCCAGCGATCTTCTGATAAACTCTCGGGCAATGTTCCAGTAGACTCCTGACAAGCTCCTGGACTTCACAACGATCTTCTTGGCGAGTTCCGATGAGCTTCTTTGGCAAGCTCCTGGACTTCTTGGCTGGTTCCTGTAGAACTTCCGACGAACGTTTGGACTTCTGATGAACTCTCGAACTCCCAACAAAATCGCATCCTTGACTCTAGGACTTCATTTTGCTTTATGCCTTGCTATCGTAGTTAATCTTGCAAATATAAAAATACATTTAGATCTAGACAATTAATACTAAGCATGAATCATGTTGTCCGGCATGTCATTGATCCCTCGACGCTTCGTCCGAATCTTTGGCGCATTATCCTCTCTTGCAGCTTATTGCCCAATCGGCCAGTTGACTCCACAACTCTGATATCCTTAGCACAATATCCGCTCTTCTTGGCTCGATGCCCGAATTCATGGCCCGAAGCCTTCTGTCGATACGTCGACCGATCCACCAGCTCGACGTCCAATCTTTTGATATGTTTTCTCCCGGCACAACATGATTCTTCCTGCTTTAATTGTCTCATCCTGATCGAAGCATCCTGTGTCACTAAACGTAGAGCAAATCATAAACACTTATCAATTGGTTTCATCATCAAAATTAGAGATTCAATAGGTACCACTGCCCAGAGCTCTTGGGAGACCGAGTCCCAGGTGGTGCCACCGCCCCAATCTAGCGGTGCCACCGCATGATAGGCTCCAATATCTTGGTTGGGCCTTGAATCCAGCCCAAACCTGCTTAACTTCGGCCCAGTTGGCCCCTATTAGAGTTGATGAGATTACCTCCCAAATCATACTCTATTGATGTGTTAAATATGATTCTTAAGATATATTCTAAGCAAATCAAATCCGGTTAGTCTTGGTAACTTCCGGCGATCTTTTGGCGAACTTTCGATGATATCTTAGTAATGTTCCAGCAGACTCCCGACAAGCTCCTGGAATTCACGACGATCTTCTTGGCGAGTTCCGACAAGCTTCTTTGGCAAGCTCCTAGACTTCTTGACAGAACTTCTGACGAACGGTCGGACTTCCGATGAACTCTCGAACTCCCAACAAAATCACATTCTTGACTTCGGGACTTTATTTTGCTTTATGCCTTACTATCGTAGTTAATCCTGCACACATAAAAACACACTTCGATCAAGACAATTATTACTAAGCATGAATCATGTTGTTCGGCATGTTATTGGTCTATGGATGCTTCATCCGATTCTTTGGCGCATCGTCCTCTCTTGTGGCCTATTGCCTAATCGGCCAATTGACCTCCGTAACTCCGATATCCTTGGTGCAATATCCGCCCTTTTTGGCCCGATGCCCGAATCCATGGCTCGAAGCCTTCTGTCGATACGTCGACCGATTCTCCAGCTTGACATCCAATCTTCTAACATGTTCCATTGACCCAACATGATTCTTCTTGCTTTAATTTTCTTATCCTGTTCGAAGCATCTTACGTCACTCAAAACGCATATCAAATCATAAACACTTATTAATTGGTTTCATCATTAAAATCTAAGATTCAATAATCTCCTCCTTTTTTATGATGATAACAAATTAATGATGGAGTTAACCTTAACTCCCGGAGTTTAAACAAACTCCCTCTATCAATATGCCATATTGATAGAAACTCTTAGATTCAAGAAATCCAAGTAATATGTTATCATAAACTTATGCATAACATAATCATACTTTTCATCCTTTGTCATCAACAAAAAGGAGAAGTCTAACTATCAAGTGTTTGAGATATAATTTCAAATCATTGTATAATAAATCTCAAGTTTAATTATCATGCAAGCTAGTGAATTTTACAACATTTTAGAAAGTGTAAGCTAGCAATATTTCGAAAGCAAATGCTAGATAGTTTTCTTGTTGAAGTATGCAAGCTAGCGATTCTTGCTTCCTTTTGCAATGTACAAATTATAAGTTTTGCTTCTTGAGAATAGCACTCTTGTTTTTTAATGAGCAAACTAATAAGTTTTGCCTTATTTTGTGATATGCACGTTTGCAATTTTTGCTTCTATTTAAAAGTGCAAGCAAGCAAGTTTTTGCATCTTCTTGACTTGTGCAAGCTAGCTATCTCCCCCTTTGTCATTGTCAAAAAGAAGGGAAGAATATAATTTTATATCTCTTTTTCCCTTTACGTCAATTTCTAAAATTTTTGCTTCTATTTAAAAGTGCAAGCAAGCAAGTTTTTGCATCTTCTTGACTTGTGCAAGCTAGCTATCTCCCCCTTTGTCATTGTCAAAAAGAAGGGAAGAATATAATTTTATATCTCTTTTTCCCTTTACGTCAATTTCTAAATCATGACAAAGGTAAGTAATCATTCTTATTTCAAAATGCCATAATTGAGATAAACCTTGAATTCAAATCAAAGCAATTTTAATCATAATTCACATCATATGCAATACATTACATACATCATCATAATAAAAAGCATAAGTATTGCATGCATCATTCCAAATTATAAATATTTCACATCATGATGGTATCAATTTGTCAAATTACATCCTACCATGCATGATCATAACTTTTTCTTCTTTTATCATTGTAAACAAGAAAGAATAAGGGAAAAACAAAATAGTATAAAATATTTTAATCATTTCAAAGCATACAAGCCATAAATACAAAGACATCATGTCATGAAAGATAAGACCTCTTGAATTACAAAAGACATGATTCATATAATAAATCTCTTCTTTAAATAAAATACCAAAAAATTGTAGGGATAAAAAGAAGAGATATTGATTAAGAAAAAAATCTCAAGCAATTCTAAGAAATCAAGATCATGATTTGAATAAAACTCATTCAAATTCAAATCGTCAAATCAAAATTATTTTCAAGAGATTCACAAAAGCACAATATATATGGATTCATTAATCTTTTATCAAAAAAATCAATAGAGATGAAAAATGTATTCCCTTTTTTATGTGTTTCATTTTAAGTGATTGATTTGATATAAGTATGCTCAAGTTTTTTATATAAAAACCATACATCATAGTTTAAAATCGAAAGAGCAAATCTCATCATAGAAATCATTAAGATCAATAAACCATAAATTACCCAAAAATTATCATTACTTCAAATCATCATGCATAATTAGATATAAAATCGTCAAGCATGATACTTATATTATTTCATATAAGCATGCCTTTTTCATTTATGTCAAATCAAAACATACATCATTTTTAAAACCGAAAAAGCCACTTTCATTATGGTAAAAATCGATAGTCCATAAATCGTAAGAATCATCATGCATAATTTTGAAAGATAAGCTCATTAAACATAGTTTCATTGAACATAAGACATCTTCAATCAAAATAAAAAAGCAATACGGAAATCAATATGATACACAGCTTCTTAAACATATACATAAGATTAATCTTACTAGGTGAGCAAGCATTTAGATTAACACTTTGTTGTATTTTTCATAAAACATATAATGGTCATTATTATTTTCAAAATTACTAGCATGATAAGCATGATTCCAATTTTTACATTTTCATTACATTATTAAACATGTAATTTTTAAGAAAAATAATTTTTCTAAACTAAATTAAAGATAACTTATGAAAAGCATCATGTAATTTCGAAATAAATTAAAGGAGTTTTGATTACCTCATTGTCGAAATCCGTTAAGGCATAGTTTGTCACATCGCCTTTCTTAATTTTTTCCTCATCTTCGGATGAGCTTGATTCGTCTCAAAGTGCTTCATTCTTCTTGCATTAGTTGTGTTCATTTTACTTTGGTTCTTTAACTTTTGTTTCATGAACTTTTTAAATTTCATATGGAGTTCAAGTTCACTATCACTTGAGCTTATGCTCGAATGGTCTTCAATTGTTCTAAGTCCCAAATCCTTCATGTTCTTTCGAAGGTTCTTGAATTCTTCATGTGTATTGCATATTATTTCATAGGTCATCAAAGACCCTGTAAGTTCTTCAATTGGAAAATGGTTCAAATTTTTTGATTCTTGTATTGCTATTACTTTTGAATTTCAATTTTTAGAAAGTGATCGTAAAATCTTATTAACGAGTTCAAAATTTGAACTATTGACAATATGCATAAAACGAGTGTACATGTCTCTAATAGTCTCTCTTGGTTCCATACAAAACAACTCAAAATCATACATCAAAAAGTTGATTTTCGAATCTTTAACTTTGCTAGTGCCTTCATGTGTGATTTCAAGAGTATGTCAAATGTCAAATACCATTTTGCAAATAGAAACCCTATTAAACTCAGTTTTGTTTAAGGCACAAAATAGAGCATTCATAGCTTTAGCATTTCAAGAAAACGTCTTCTTCTCCAAATCATTCCAATGGTTCATTGGAAAAGAAGACATTCGAAAACTATTTTCTACAATACTCCATAAATTTAAATCTAAAGAAAGTAAGAAAACTCTCATTTAAGTTTTCTAATATGTGTAGTCCGTCCCATTGAACATGGGAGGATGAATAAGAGAGTGACCCTCTCGAAAGCCGAAAAGAGCTATTTCTATTTGGGTGTTAAACCAAACAAGAAAAACGAGGCTTTGATACCGACTCTTAGGAATGAGTTGGCACTAAGAGAGGGGGGGGTGAATTAGTGCAGCGATAAAATCACGTATCCAAATTATTTTGTTTCGATTAAAACTGATTCCAACGACAATCGTTTCGTAAAGATATTAACTTGAAACACATTCGTATATGAAGTGAATGCAATAGGCAAGTAAAGATTCAGTTTGTAGTATGTAAATGGCAACAATAGAAATGAAAACCAGAGAACACGCCAATTTTATAGTGGTTCGGTTATCGTGAACTACATCCACTCCGTCGATTCCTCTTTCGTCGAGGCCACCGGCATCTACTATCGATTTTTCTTTAATAGGCAAAGATCAATCTCCTTCTTACACCCCTCTTCTTCTTTTTACAGATTTAAGAGTCAATTTTTACAAGCACTCACTCCTCTCTCAAACTATTCTAACACTTAGACTAGAAGAGGAGGATTCTCAAAATAGATTACTATAGCGTTTTTCCCTTTTTAAATTCTCTGTGCTTGTGTAAGTTAACCAAAGATAAGAGGGGTATTTATAGGCCTCAAGTTGATTCAAACTTGGAGCCTAAAAATATCTCATCCCTGGTTTCCTGGGTACGGGCGATACCACCGCCAGTATCAGTCTAACACTAACACTACACTAGGCGGTACCACCACCTAGTCTGGTAGTTCCATTGCCTGGCACCCTGCCACTGGGCGGTACCACTGCCCAGAGCTCCTGGGAGACCGAGTCCCAGGTGGTGCCACCACCCTAGTCTAGCGGTGCCATCGCTAGACAGGGTCCAACATCTTGGTTGGGCCCTGAATCCAGCCCAAACCTACCCAACTTCGGGCCTAGTTGGCCCCTAACAGAGTTGATGTGATTACCTCCAAAATCACACTCTAATTATATGCTAACTATGATTCTTAAGACATTTTAAGCAAATCAAATCCGGTTAGTCTTGGTAACTTCCGACGAGCTTTCGGCGATCTTCCGGCGAACTTCCGACAATCTATCGGCAATGTTCCAACAAACTCATGGCAAGCTCCTGGACTTCATGATAATCTTCTTAGTGAGTTCCGACGAGCTTCTTTGGTAAGCTCCTAGACTTCTCGATAGAACTTCCGACGAACGTTTGGACTTCCGACGAACTCTCGAATTCCCAACAAAATCGCGTTCTTGACTCCGGGACTTCATTTTGCTTTATGCCTTGCTATCGTAGTTAATTCTACACATATAAAAATACACTTCAATCTAGACAATTATTACTAAGCATGAATCATGTTGTTCGGCATGTCATTGGTCCATCGACGCTTTGTCCGATTCTTCGGCGCATCGTCCTCTCTTGCGGCCTATTGCCCAATCGGCTAGTTGACCTTCGTAACTCCGATATCCTTGGCATAATATCTGCTCTTCTTGGTTCGATACCTGAATCCATGGCCCGAAGCCCTCTATCGATACATCGACCGATTCTCCGGCTTGACATCCAATCTTCTGATTGTTGAATCTCGGATTTTAATGATTAAGTCAATTATAAATTGGTTGATATAATCTATATGTTGAGAAAAGTGTATAGGATTAACTATGATAGTAGCAAGACATAAAGTAGGTGTTGCCGGAGTCAAGATCGATATCTCATTGGAAGTTCGAGAGTTCGTCGGAAGTCCGGAGTTCGTCGAAAGTTCTGCCGGAACCAATCGAGAAGTCCAGGAGCTTGCTAAAGAAGCTTGTCGAAACTTGCCAAAAAGATCGTTGTAAAGTCCAGGAGCTTGCCGGGAGTCCGCCGGAGCATTGCCGAGAGTTTGTCGGATGTTCACTGGAAGCTCGTTGGAAGCTTGCCAGAAGAGCAATTGACGCATCGGAACATTCAGTGCAGTAAACATGTCTTAATTGTCGTAGTTAAAGTGTAAATTAAGTTAGGATTGGGAGGTAATCCCACTAACTTAATTAGGGGCCAATTGGGCCCTTGATAGGGCTGAATTGGGCCGAATGGAGTAGCCCATTCAGCTCCTGAATTCCTGGCCGGCGGTGGCACCGCATGGGAGACTCGATTGTTGAATCTCGTATTTTGATGATGAAACCACTTGATATGTGTTTATGATTTAATCTGTGTTTTAAGTGATGCAGGATACTTCGATCAAGATGAGACAATTAAAGCAGGAAAATATGTTAGGCCGGAGGAACATGTCAGAAGATTGGACGTCGGGGCGGTGGATCAGTCGACGTATCGACAGAAGGCTTCGGGCCGTGGATTCGGGCATCAGGCCAAGAAGAGTGGGTATTGTGCCAAGGATATCGGAGTTGCAGAGTCAATTGGCCGATTGGGCAATAGGCTGCAAGAGAGGATGACGCGCCGAAGAATCGGACGAAGCGTCGAGGGACCAATGACATGCCGGATAACTTGATTAATTGCTTAGGAGAAATTGTCTAGATCAAAGTTTTGCTTTACTTGTGCAGGATTAACTACAATAGCTTGAAGACATAAAGCAAGTTTACCGGAGTCAAGTTCGATGGGTGTTCGAGAGTCCGCTAAGAGTCCGAAGATTCGTCGAAGTGCTGCCGGAACCAACCGAGAAGAAATCGGGGACTTGCCGAAGTTTTCAGAAGTCCACTGAAGAGATCATCGGAGGTTCGCAGAGATCACTGAGAAGGTTTGACTACTTGCCAAAGACTCGCTGAACTCGCCACAAGACCAAGAGCCTGCTGGGAGTCCGCCGGAAGAAATCCGAGGGTGTATCGGAAGTCCACCGGAAGATCGCCGGAAAGCTCACCGGAAGGAAAC